>JANEHU010004930.1:0-157357 GCA_027563435.1 Nasonovia ribisnigri | reverse complement strand
ATGTAAGGATATTAATGTCATGAAATTATTAATAAATCTAATTTAACACATTTGTTTTCAGGTGCCGAAAGTAGACAGACGGCCACATACAGTAAGTATTTAACAGGAACATTTTTCCACAACAAAATTTTTGCTACAACTATTTATTATGTTTTTTTTTTCAGAAAAATAAAGATCAACTGTAATAAAAATCATGTCTTTATTTCATTTTTAATATTATTTTTATATTGATTAATCAATTGCAATTCATTTGTCATGGTATAAAATACACAACTATAGAATAGCTATAGTAATAATATAATATAACATCTTATAACAATTAATGCATATTAATCCTCATGTGCAAAGTATACATTATTCCTAAGATATTCATTCAGTATGAATTTGGTTTTTAAATTGTTATTAGTTCATCATACCGTTAGCGTACAACAATTAAAAAGTCTGGTGTGTAGAGCAAAACAATTGAATAGTCAGGGAGACTGTTTTGGTCTGTCAGTCTGACATATTAGTAGGGCCCCGTGTACCTAGCACCTGCTCGACATTTAAGACAACTCGATTTAAATTATAATAAGATACCAAATAGGACAACACATTTTTTTTTTTTACAACTATTTAAATAAATTGTTAGGTAGGTATTGAACAAAATACAAACCAGCCTATTGTATAAACCAATTATTGTTTTCAACATTATGATATTCACAAACCAATACTCTGAAAGAAAAACAAATATTCTTGTCGTTACTATAATTTTTATTTGCAGTAGTAACAATATAATAATTGAATACTGTTTTGGTATTGGCGTTCATAAATTTTAAGTTAAATCTTTATAAAATGTTAAATGTAGTACTTGGTTATGTTAATATTCTTAGAGAAAACGAATACAGCTATTGAATGGTGTTTAACATGGAAGTAATACTATTTTACAGTTACAGTTACAGTTACAAATTTAATAAAGTTAACAATAACGATATGGTCTTATTTAATCTTAAGTTAAATCTCAAGCATTAACACAGTGTACATTAATTAAAAACAGTTGTTATTGTTAGGAGCCAGTGACCCGGAACAGTAATAGTTGATAGGAGCCAGTGACCCAAAACAACAGTATTAATGTATAACTAACATAGGGGGTGCGTCCGAAGGACAAGGCATGCAAAACAACCATTCTAGGAAGTAAAGGGCAACCGGTAAAACACGATATATGCAAATACCAAGAAAACAAGAAAACAGGAACTATTATTTTATTTAGACAGCCGAAATATAATAATATATATATATATATTATTATGTATATAAGAATATATGCGCAAATATCTAATCTGCGAATACCGGATTACAAGGACAACACTGACAGGAAAGCGTGGGCATAAGCATTCTGAGAATAGACAAGCATCCGGCACGTGCGAGAACCCGGATGCGCGCTATCGGTGGCTGGGGGGAGACCAACGGGATATATAAGGGACCCCGAAACAGCCTGTATTTTAGACGTGATCTGACCAAGCTACTCTGAGCACCTTCTCGTCACTCTACTCCACGATTAAACTGGACTTAGAAATATTTCCATTAATCATAAATTGTACTTAGAATATTTTTGTTACATTTAATATTTTACGAATAAACGTTCAGTGTTTGAATAAATAAATTACATTCAGTAGAAATACAATCTGTCTACGATTATTTTACAATTGAGTCAAGTCTTTGACCATTTCATCTGGTAACCTCGCGAGTTGGCTACTATATTGTGGCACAGCCGAGTTCAAGTACAAGGAGCTGGCTGGGGCTTACTACATCTGGCGCAGTCGGGAACGAGGCCCTACACAGGAATCCAGGTCAAGTTGAGGATTCCGCGGAGGCAGTCCATCAAGGATCACTGTTGGGAGGATTGATCACCTTTTCAACGACTCCGGGGCATAACAAGAATCTACGAGAGCGACTCAGCGAGGCACGAACAACTGAAGTAAACATGAGTAGACATTGGGTAGCAGAAGCAGCAACTGCGTAAGTTTGAAAAAAATTGATGATAAATATTAAGAATTGTAGCTTGGGGTCACGTTTCCGTTAGATTAAGGATACTAACGTTAAATAAAATACTGTATTTTTTTTTTGGTGAAGGAATATTATTTTTATAGACGTATAAAAATAATACATAAAAAAAAAGAATAAATAATTGGTTGAATAAAAGTGAATAAAAAGGAATATATGTTTGAAAAATAATTGAGATTAAATAAATGAAGTTATAAGAAAGAATTAAATAAAAGGGATTTGTTTTAAATAATTGTGAAGGATAAATAAATAGGAAAAAAAAAGAGGTTATAAAGGAAATAAATTGTTGATGGAATAATAAAAGAAGAATAAAGTTGATAAATATATGAATTGAGATATATATTGAGAATAAAATATTGTGAGATTTAAGTGAATAAATATTTGGTTATTGAGAATATTGAGTAAAGAATTTTTTTTGTGTTAAGGCAAAGTGGTAAGCCTTATGTGTTGAATAAAAACATTTGAGAAATAAATGTGTTGAATAAAAGTTATTGAGAATTATATGTGATAAATAAAAGTTATTGAGAATTGAATTGATGAATAAAAAGTTATGAGAAAATAATTGTGTTGAATATAATATATGGAATATTATAGTGTTGAATAAAATAATTGAGATAAAATTGATATAGGCAAAGAGTAAGTCCTTACGTGTTGTTAATTGAATTTATGGACAGATAGGTCCTAAATTACAAAATAAAGATTATTGTGGAATTTATTGAGAGGTGTGCACACAGAATATTTAGAAACATATTGATGTTTATGGGAAAATTATATGAGTTTATATTGAAAGAAATTTGAGATTATATACGGAACTTGGGATTCCAGAGTGAAAATAAAGTTAGGGCATGCCTAGAATAAGTATATTTTATAAAATAAAATAATACGTAAATAATTGGTTATAAGAAATTAAATAGAATAAGTATATTGGTTAAAAGTGATTATTTAAAATAAATAGGAAAAGTTATAAAAGTGTTAATATAAGTGATAATTATTGTAAAGAATTTTGGGAGTAGCTAACCGAAAATAATACATAATTTTCAATCACGGAATAATGTTTGTATTAGTGGAATAAAGGTGTCGCTGTAGTGCGAGCTTGTATAACGTATAAACGACGCGGAATAATATACGTAAATAATAAATGAAATTTATTATTTGATTTATGAAAGAATATAGGAATATAGATATTTTTTTTGTCGTAAGGAATAAATAGTTGTAAGAATAAATAAAAAAGTGTATTACTGGTAGTAAATACATAAGGGATTTTTTTTTTGGAATAACGAAAAAAATATTTTAATTTAAGTTAAATATATTTTAATGAGGAAATTATATTTATGAATAACGATTCAGGTAGTTCTGCGAATGAATCAGTAGGCGAAAATAGTACACAGGATAAAGGGGTACAGGTAAACGATAAAAAGAAGAAATAAAAACTGACGCGTTAATTGATTTAAATACTGACGAATCGTGTGAAAATTCGCCAGAATCTAGTAAACAAAAATATTTGGAAGAACTAAGGGAGAAGGAGTTACTAAATAAAACACTTGAACCTGATATTAGAGAGTCTAAGAGGGCAGGTTTACGATCCGATCCTACTGTAAAACACGTACAGTTGGAATCAGCAGTTAAAAAGAGCGTAGAAAAAATAGAAAGAAAAATTAAAATGGACGTTGATAAATGGAGTAGCATAATACCAATATGCGTTGGTTCAAAAAATGTGGCGGAATTTATAAACACTTGCGAAATAGCAATTAAAGAAGTAACATCTGCGGATAGACCGTTACTGTTAAAAATAATAAATTCAAAATTGGCAGGTAATGCTTTAGAAGCATGCAAATATAGGGAAACAGATACTTGGGAAAGTATAAAATCTATTTTACAGGGAGCATTTGAACATAGAGTTTCGGAGAGAGCACTAACAATAGGGTTAAGTTGTGCGAGAATGGCTCCTGGGGAAAGTGTAACGAAATTTGCTAGTAGAATCGAAGAAATGTATTATAAATTATGTAAGGCCAGTACAGCAGAACTGGACGACGGCGAAGCGAAAGGGGTAAAGCGACAAAATAAAAAGATCGCGATGGTAGTATTTATTAACGGGTTACCAGAGCATTTGCAATTGAGATTAAAAGCTAGGGATCCAGAAACCTTGGAAGCAGCTATGCAGATGGCTCGTGATGAGGAACTTGAGTATGATTCTAAGGCGAAAATAGACAAATTACAGGATAACGTAGAGTTACAGAATTTTAATAGAGAGGGAGTGAATAATGAAAGCAATGGAAATATAAAACGTCAAAATAATAATTATAATAAAAATCAGGGGAATAACGGAAATAACATGTATAGAAATCGAAACGGTGGAAATAATAATTTTAATCAACAAAATAGTGGTTATAATAATTTTAGTAATAATCGCGGCGGATATAATAGCGGATATGGTAGACAAGATTATAATATTAGTAATCAGAGAAATAATAATTCTAATCGCAATGCAAGTGGCACCGGATGTTACAATTGTGGTAAACAAAATCATTTTGCTCGAGATTGTTGGCAATCTCGTCAGAATAATAGACAAGGACAAAGCGGAAGTAGGCAACCGATAAATAATAATAATGGATCGAATAATAATACACGTGTGAATTTAAATAATAATTCTAATAATGATAGATCGTTACATTGCAGTTACTGTAATAAACTTGGTCATGAAATATCGAATTGTTTTACAAAGCAACGTAATGAACGTAATAACGCAAATCTGGCGAAAAACTCGGATGTGCGCCAGCCCAGCGGGGTCAGGTTAGTGCACGAGATTTTCGACCCGCAAGAATCGCAAAACGATGTTTACACATCACAACAATAATTGACCAAAATCATATAACACTATCATCACCAAGCTTTAATACAGAAACAATAAAATTATTAGTAGATACGGGCAGCGATTTGAATTTAATTAAAATAAACAGATTAATAAGTGAAACTAAAATAAATGAACAAGAGAAAATTTATTTAAAAGGGATTAATGAAAAAATCGTACCTACAATAGGACGAACCACAATTAAATTAATAATAAATAATAACGAATTTAAAACAGATTTTTATGTGGTTGATAGACAGTTTCCTGTTTCCGGAGACGGAATATTGGGTAACGCATTTTTGGTAGCAAATCATGCGATTATAGATATTGCAAATAATATATTAGTAATAAACGATACGATTAATGAAATAAAAGAAAATGATATTTGTTTTACGTTGCAACCGAGAACGGAAACGATAGTAAATATAGAGATTGCAGATAAGAATATGAATAATAAAAATATTTATAACATTTACAAGAATTATCACCGGATGTATATTGCGCTAACATTTATAATACAGTCAGGGACAATACTCATAGTTATCTGTTATATGCGACATTGGGACTATTTATTATTTCAGTTATGTTACTATTGTTTATATATGTAACATATAAATGTAAATTAAGTTCATGGGCACCCGTGAACCAACCAAAGTATGATATGGTACCACTAAGTAGAAGTAAGTTCTACGTGGAAACACAAAAAACGGAACCTATACGGGAAATCCCAGTTGTCGAAGTGAGACAGGCAAATCCAAAGGTGGAAAATATACTACCTATGATTAAGTAAAAAAAAAAATAAATAACGAAAATATAAAATAAATAAATAAATAAATATATATAAGGAAAAAAATTAATATAGTAATGTTAAGTGAAACGGGATAATAGTTAAGAAGGATACGAGGAAGTGAGGAATATAACATTTGAATAATTGGTGACTTGTTTAAATACTTTGAGAATTTGAAAGTTATAAGAGACTAACCAACTGTTCAAGTGGGTAAGATAGAGACTCAAAATAGTAAGAGGATGGTCATAGTAAAGTTGGTCGCAGATTATATTTTACATGAGATGTGAATAGTGAAGTAGATCTGGGGACTAAGTTTGGTGTGATAACAAACATCTGATAAAAAAAAAAATAATAAAAGAGGTAAATAATAAGATAAAGTTAAATTAGTGTTGAGAAATCATTCTAAATATATAACGTAACTAGTAATTATATATATGAAAAAAATAATAAAAATATATATAATAATAAAATATTGTAATAGAATAAGGAGTTAATAATCATTGTATTTTTATATTTAATAATATAAATATTCTTTTATCTATTATTCATGATTATATTAAAGTAATATCATAATTATTAAACATGGGAGTAATCGAAATCGTAATAATATATATATACTAACTTAGATATTAAGGTAATATTTTATTGTATTTAAAGGAACAAATATATTGTATTATTATACTAACACACATAAATTAACCAATATGAATGTATGAATATTGTAATCACCAAATAAGTATATTATATTATATTATGTTATATCACTGTATTAATGTAAATGCGAAGCATACATAAAAAATTATATTATATATTCTATATCGAACACTGTAACTATGTTGTAAACAAATGTATATGTATTTTGAAAAAATTTTTTTTTAAAAATATCTGTAAACATGTATACCAATTGTAAACAAGTTAAGTTTAACTTGTAATTGAACTATTGTGAACTATTAGATTTTTGGATTTATTTCTATCGTTTAAGCGATATAAATAAATCTTTAAGGGGGAAGGTGCTAGGAGCCAGTGACCCGGAACAGTAATAGTTGATAGGAGCCAGTGACCCAAAACAACAGTATTAATGTATAACTAACATAGGGGGTGCGTCCGAAGGACAAGGCATGCAAAACAACCATTCTAGAAGTAAAGGGCAACCGGTAAAACACGATATATGCAAATACCAAGAAAACAAGAAAACAAGAACTATTATTTTATTTAGACAGCCGAAATATAATAATATATATATATATATATTATTATGTGTATAAGAATATATGCGCAAATATCTAATCTGCGAATACCGGATTACAAGGACAACACTGACAGGAAAGCGTGGGCATAAGCATTCTGAGAATAGACAAGCATCCGGCACGTGCGAGAACCCGGATGCGCGCTATCAGTGGCTGGGGGGAGACCAACGGGATATATAAGGGACCCCGAAACAGCCTGTATTTTAGACGTGATCTGACCAAGCTACTCTGAGCACCTTCTCGTCACTCTACTCTATGATTAAACTGGACTTAGAAATATTTCCATTAATCATAAATTGTACTTAGAATATTTTTGTTACATTTAATATTTTGCGAATAAACGTTCAGTGTTTGAATAAATAAATTACATTCAGTAGAAATACAATCTGTCTACGATTATTTTACAATTGAGTCAAGTCTTTGACCATTTCATCTGGTAACCTCGCGAGTTGGCTACTATATTGTGGCACAGCCGAGTTCAAGTACAAGGAGCTGGCTGGGGCTTACTACATTATTAATATTAATTTATTGTTCATAATATAATCATTTTTTATTTATTAGAACAGGAAAATGAATTGTGACAACGACTGTTACATTTTAAACTACCTTTAAAACAAACACATCTTTTGGTTTGACAAGCACTTTTACATGAACAACTTAGAAATCCCTGACCTCCAGATATTATTATTATTAAAAGTCGACAGAGGGCCATCGGACCCTGTGCTCACGTGATTACTGCAGTCATTATTGAAGAAAAAAATGAGATGTACAAAGTAGGAACTACACATATTTTCATTAAAGGATGATTCAATTCTGGAAATATGCAGCATGCCACTACAAATTTTATTTCAGCTGAACAGGTTAAAAAACAAAAAGAATTGATCTTGCGTGAATTGTCACAATTCATTTTCCTGTTTTAATAAATAAAAAATGATTATATTATGAACAATAAATTAATATCATATAAATAGTTATAACTTATAAAATTTAATATATTATGCATAGGTAATAATATAAATTAAATTTAGATAAAATAACTGAAATTTATCTTTGTAATATAATCTATACCTTTGGTATTTTAGAAGTCATAAATAAGTATACTTATTATAGATACATTAAATAGATAATAATGGATATTATAATCAAACTTGACGTGTGCGGTTTCAGTACATAAAGTGAACGACCAGATTGTGAAAAAAATTACATGATGTTAAATTGGAGTGACCACTTCATGAAAAAGTGACCATTTTGTGAAATATTTTTGAATTTCACGAAGTGTAAAATATCCGTTTCCATTTCATGAAATGGTCATCTTTTCATGAAAAGATCGTTTTTACGAAGTGGCTACGACATATATATGTCAACCGTGTCGGAACTATGAGTTAGCGCGTTGCGTTAGACGCATAATGCACTAAGAGTTCAGCATATTTATGCTTTCAGTTTAGCCCGAAGGCAAGGCCAGCACACAGTGCCTGTACGAACAACAACAGTGTAATATATCATGTTTGAAAAATATATGTCAACCGTGTCGGAACTATGAGTTAGCGCGTTGCGTTAGACGCATAATGCACAAAGAGTTCAGCATACTTACCATCTCCGTTTAGCCCGAAGGCCCACCCGAGGCACCTCCACGAAGAACAACAGTGTACCATATATCAGCAAAGGTGCACTTCCCGACGCATCAGTCTAGAACCTCCGTGTACACGATGTTCTTGGTGACAAATCGCCCGTGGTCATCGCCGTACATGACAACCCTCGCGGATTGTGCGTCTCTCACCCTGGAAAACGCTACGTACAGTTGCCCGTGCGTGAACACGGCAGTAGCAAACCTACCCTGTCGAACGTCTGACCCTGCGACTTGTTGATGGTCATGGCGAACGACAGCCTTACCGGGAACTGAAGGCACCGCAGCGAGATGGGCAGGTCGTCCTCACCGCTGGACGTGAGCGGTATCTTGGGCAGGACGATGTCTTCGTCTCGTGCATCGCAGCCCAACACTCTCGCCTTGAAATGGTGGTGCCGCAGTTCGGTGACCACCAATCTCGTACCGTTGCACAGCCGTCTCTTCGGATCGAGATTTCTGAGCAACATCACGATGCATCCCACCATCAAAGTCAGCCGGTACGGCGGCAGGCCGTCCGGTTCCAAACTGTTGAGAAACTCCGTGGGGAAATTGGCCACTTCGTCGGGATCGTCCGCCACCATGGTGTCCACGGCGGTGTAGCTCCTCTGAGCACCGTCGACGCGCTCCAGCACGTCCCTGTTGACACCTCTGCAGTCCTCGTTGGTGGGACGTTGGTGGCCAACGACATTTTCCGCGGATACACGAAATCGACCAAATCGGCGACGTCGCACACCATTTCCCGCGGTATTTCCACGGTGTTCGGAACGCCGTCGACCGCGGGCAGCAGGCCGTTGCCGAGTTGAAGCAGCCAAGTCGCAAAGTCCGCGTCGTTGTCCGCGCGCATGTTCTGCACCAGATTGAAGCGCTCCATGACGCGCCAGAGACCGTTGTGCTTGATCGACGACATGACGATGTCGGCTCTCGTCCCCCTTCGGACCACGGGCAATATCTGTCTGAAGTCGCCGGCGAACAGCACGGTCTTACCGCCGAACGGTAATTCCGATACCATGACGTCCCTGAGCAGGCGGTCCACCACCGTCAGTTGGAGTCCCGGCGACATGGGAGCTTCGTCCCAGACGATGAGCGCGGCGTCGCGTATCTTCCGCGCTCGCTCGCACTGCATGCTGACGGTGGACGTCGAGTCTTCGGTTAGCGTACCGAACGGCAGTCCGAACGTCGAGTGCACCGTCTTGCCGCCGTCCATGAGCGACGCCGCGATGCCGGTGAACGCCACGCACAACACCTCGCGCGTGGGTTGTCGGTGTCGGAGCGACCATATCAGGCATCCGTACAGCGTCGTTTTCCCGGTACCTCCGGGTCCGTCGACGAAGAAGGTCTTCGACACCTCGCGCCGGTCGTCGACGGCCGCCATCACGCGGTCGTACACCGCTCGCTGTTCGGCGTTCAAGGCGTCCACTTGCGGGGCCCACCGCGCCGCCGCGTCTATCGCTTGGAACAGCACGTCGTCCTCCAGCGGTTCAAGTAGACGGGGGTCGGCGAGGGGCAAACCGTAGTCGCCCGGCGATTTTCCGTGTACGCGAAGTAGATCCTCGACGGCGGCCAAACACGCGGCCCTCGCGCGGTCCACGTCTTGCAGACGCCGATTGAAGTCTTCCATCAGGTTCGCTTCGTTCGCCTCGTACAGCGCCAGCGGGTTTGAGGGCTCGCAGAACACCAGTATCGTGACGAACAGATACCGCAGTTGCCGCGGTGTGTCCAACGTCGCCGATTCCGTCAAGCAATCCCGCCACGCCCGGTCGTCTTCTAATAATCCCAGTGCGACGGCAGCCGCCGTGAATGTTTCGTGAACGACCCCGTCAGTAGGTAGTATAAATATGTTCTATCCAAGTTTTTACATTTACAAGGAGATTTAAAATCGTTTATCCACGACTCTTGCCCTTGAGCAATGAGTTGTGTGGGTGCTTTCTATCCAAGTTTTTATTAGTTACGGGGAAATATAAAAACGTTCATCCACAACTTTTCCCCTCGAGGTGTTAGGGACGACCCCGGGAAAATTTTTACTAAAAAAAGATATTTTACTCAATTACACATCAATGATTATTATTATGTGTTCTTTTATTATTATTTTTTTTTCTACAAATATATTTACTTTTTTCCGTATTTATTTTTCATTATTTCAACTTATATGTACAAATATCAATTAATTAACTTGTAGACTCATGGCCTAGTGGACTAAGGCGTTGGATTTAGAGTTTGATAAATTTGAATTTTGGGTAAGTAGTAAGTATGTTAATGCTACATCCAGTGTCATAGTCAACTAGGACATGAGTCTACATTTTTTTGTTTTTTTTTTGTTTTTTTTTATATAAACTTAAATTTTGTAATTAAGTGCGATTGCATTTTGAAGTAATTAGATTTTTTAATAACTGATTGTAGTATATTATAATAACACAATATAACTTAAACTGTTTTTTTTTTCATATTCAGTTACTAATGATCCGCCGTTCACTCAAGTCGTTTTCTTTATTTTCTCAAAGTTTTATTGCATTGTATAAGTTATTTAATTTCTTCAAAAATGCTCAAATGATTTTGAATCATTAGTTTATCGTATACGAAGTAATTCGACTATAGTTCATCCAACATTTTCTTCGTTTTCATCAAGATTTAAAACATTCAAATTATTCCCGTCAAATACTTCTCAAAATAAATATACATTGTCCGAATGTGGCTTAAAATATTCAGGAGTGGATGATGTCGTAGAATGCTTTTGTTGTGGTCTTATTCTTTATAATTGGGAAAGGCTTGACGACCCGTGGATTGAACATTGCAGATTCAGTCCAAGATGTTTATATGTGTTATTAATGAAGGGTAATCAGTATGTTCAAAACATATTATGTAAATATTGTAAAACCGAACATATTTGTAAATTGCGAAACTGAGTTATACAATATCGTTTGTTAATCATGTTTTTATTATACATTATAGTAAATAAAAATAAATATTGATTTTTTTAAAACAAGTTATATGTGTTAATATTTTATTTAATATCTCGTGAACGTATAGCAAGTATATTAGAATAGATTCATAATATGTCAACGACATTGCAGCCACCGAATAATCGGATTAGCATCGAGTGAAGGCTTTGTCGGATCATTGTAGCGCTACACGAGACGGGCAGCTCATGAGCGATACACCCGTAACGTGGAACTCCAAGGAGTCACTGGAACAATGCCATCTACGCGCTAGATCTGTCGTACCCGTAATCGATTACATCTGCAGAACGTAATTCCTGAGAATTTTTACGAATAATATGCAATCTATTGAAGAATATTATAAAAGTTGAATGCACAAAATAGTACTCTCTCTTGTATTCAACAATATGTTATTAAATGTGAAACAGAAAAAAATCAATTATCATTTAGTTTTGTGCGTGGTCAAATATTGTCATTGCGGACCTGATACATGTTTGTGTGTTGTTACTAACTATATGTTTATAGATTTGAAAAAAAAAAAAAATATTAATTGATAAACAAAAATCATTGACTATATAAATACTTTTAACTTTCATTATGTGATCAAACTGATAACAACTGTTTACACATTGTTGAATATATTTAACTTTTTTTCTAGATTTGATTTTAGTTGTCAGTAGTGTTTTGACAGTGTACTAGTGTAGTAGTCTTGACTATGTTGTATTTTATTTATTTGTCTCCTCATCAAAGTAATAATATTTTAATTAAAATTAAATCATATATTACAATCGATAAAATCCAACCGATAAGTCAACACTGTTGTACATTGAAGAAACTCAGAAGATCTACTAGAGTGAAATCCAAACCAAAATATTATCATCTTGAGTAAATCAATACTGTACACGTCATCATGGAAGGTTTAATAGTCAAATCAATATTCAACATACATCAACAGAATAAAAAAAACATTTATATTGGATACCTTGTTGATCAACCTTTATCCGTAATTATTTTATTCATGTGTAACGTAACTAAACGTTATCTAATACTAAATGTATTTCAATGGAATAAGTTTATATCTGATGATAGTTTTAATATAATTGTTCGTTCTTTATCCACTGTTCATCATTCAAAACGATTACATTTGGATAATAATTTTTATTATAAAATATGTGCAAAATCTGAATCAGTTAATTTATATCATAATAATGACAGAATCACATTATCCAGTGATAATTTAAATCGATTGAAATTATTGGAACCATGTATAAATGCAAATATCATAGAGTTAACAAATAAATTAGTGATGTATCAAACTGTTTTCAATAATGCATGCATAATTATTAAGTATGATATTTTATATTTATCACCTGATTGTATTAGAAGTGATTTTATCAGTACATATATTAAAGATTATAATTTCAAAATGAATGATCTGAAGGATGAAGACATATCATTTTTACTCGATCTACAACAAATACATCATGGAAAGTTTGCAGACATTGTATTAAAGCCTGACATAATCAATCAATAAAAAACCAAATAATCATGATTTGATTTATTACATTTTAGCTACTCATTTTTATTTTACTAAAATTGTATGATGTTGTTATTATATTGTGTTTAATTCTGTTTTATATTATAATATTATATCTTTAATCATTAATATTGTTTTTTTTTTTCATATTTGTTATAATCTGTTAATAAAATAGTTGTATATTTTATAATGGTTCATCTTTTTATTTCAAAAATATAATAATAATTGTATCATAGCTCTTTGTTTTTAATTTGATTATACATACTAATATCATCATTTTTTATATAACACAATTGCCAAATACTTATAACTTTATTTAAGTGTGATACAACATGTAAATTAAAATAGAATAAATGTGGAGTCTTATTATTTATAAGATTCAATTTGCTTATCATCATTACACATAAATTTATCCATCATCAAATCTTGTAAATTATTGAATGCTAATATTATTGCATTGTCCGCTTTATCTTTTTCGTTGAGTATAATTTTTGCGTTAAATGTACTGGTTTTCCATCTATTTAAAAATCAAAATAATGGATACATATTATAATTAATTATATTTGTATATTATCATAGATATATTATTAAATATACTACACATCACAATTGTTGTTACCTCTCTTTTGACTCTACTTTTTCCATATTATCATATGTCTTATACTTTTGAACAACCAAATAATCATCTCCTCCTTGATTCACTGGTATTTTAATTGAAAAATTACCACCACCTGGTTTTTTTACACGTATACAGTTTTGATTGTTTAATGTTGATCCATCATATTCTTGTTCTAATTTTAATAAATGTGACTGAAACTAAAATCAATATTATTTAATAAATATAATATTTTAATATTTAATATTTTTACTTTTTGTTTTTTTGGTTTAGACTTTATAATGGATTTGTCATTTTTTAAATTCTGTATTTGATTTTTTCGATTACCGTAATGTTCCTAAATTTATATTATCATGTTTTCATCTTAATGATGTTTAATACAGTTAAATTATAAAATATAAATAATATATCAATAATAATAAATGTATACATACATTGATTTCTTCATCATCCGAATTTTGGTTGCTTGTACTCATCATTGTTATTTTTTGTTTTTTTTGTTTTCCATTTATATTATTTTTGACTTTTTTTAAATTCTTCATTTTAGTATAAAGTTCCTAAATTGCAATTAATATGATTAATATGATTACTTCGTGATGATTAATGAAAGTAAGCTTAAAATAATAATAATGTTATACATACATTGATTTCTTCATCATCTGAATTTTGTTCACTTGTGTTGGACATTAATTCATTCAGTTTTTTTTGTTTAATGTTTGTACTGCGTTTGATTTTTTTAAAATTCTGCATTTTACCATATTGTTCCTAAATTTTAATTAATAAGTTTATAACATTTAGTGATGATAACTGTACATACATTTATAAATTTAATGATATATTAATAATTATTATAATATTGTATACTTACATTGATTTCTTCAACATCTGAATTTTGTGCACTCATGTTTAACGATATTAGTGAACACTCGAACTGTTGCTGACTATCTTCTAACAAATAGTAGGTAGTTAACCAATATTTATATGAAGTTTAACAAAGAAAACTGTGATTAACTATAATCTAAATTATCCCTCGTTATAACTATACTTCTGACTTGTATATTATGTGAATAGGCGTAAACAACTTGTTGTTTCCACCTTTTGATCTCAGTTTCTTATTACTAAGCTTTTAATGTAAGTATATTAATACCTACATTATATTTTATCATAATTCATACGGACGGTATATCAATTATCATAAATTATACTGACTACACAATTTATTTATCATTAATCTATTTAAAAGTAATTATACTTTTGAGTTTACTAGAGAATTGATAATAAGATATTATATTTAACCTCATTTAATATTAATATAATATAATATCATAATCATATTAATATTATATAATCACATAATTTTAATTTTTTATGTATTATATATTTTAATCACATAATTTTAATTTTTTATTACAGTATGCAATATTTTTAATTATATAGTATATTTTCTGATTTTCATAATACATTAATAGTATGTTCAGAGGATTAGTTATACACAACAAGTGGAGAAGTCGGTAAGCAAGAGCGTTTTATAAAGTGGTCAGTATATTTCGTGTTGTAAATATTTTCTGTATGTTAATTAATTATACAATTTTAATTTAAAAAATTATAACATCTCACATATTTATATATTTGAATAGTCAGTTCTTTGTGGTGTTATGTGACAACCAGTTGTATATATAGGGTCGCCAACCAGAGCCCGAGACCGAAGTCAGAGTACTCTGGATTTTTTATAATAAAGTAATATATAACACAATTTTGTTTTATATGATCGTTACGTATATTTTAAGAATAAAATGATAGTATGAATTTATAAACAAAGAAAAGCCTTGCGGCATAAAAACTTTGTTTGAAAAAAGTAAGTTAAGCAATAAAAGATAATAAAATAATATTAGTAAATTACTAATAAATACATTAATTAATGTCATCGACTATGACTTGACACATCATGCAAAGGAATAAAATAATAATTAGTGTATCGGCCATACCACTACGGGCGTCCGACCACGGCATAAGTATAAGTAATTGATTATTATAAATTACTTATATATATATTATTTTTATTTTTATTTTTTATTTATGTACCGTATTCTACGGCTGCGGTACGCCTCGGGCTACCACACATAATATATATTACAATGGTAGTAATAAAGAATAATATAATATAGTATTTAAATAATGTACATGCATGATAATAATGAATACCGGCCAAGGTGTGATAATATATTTTTATCTTTCTTGAGTTTAATATATATTTATAATTTTTTTTTGTACTCACGTACTCCGACCCATCTTGGATACACCCGCCCTGGGCGCATAGGCGCAATTTGTGTTTTAAATTTGGGGGGGCTAAATAATTGGTATGTATGTACTGTGTGTATATATATATTCCAGATATATAAAGGTGGAAGGGGATAATCCTCCCACTTCACTAAAATATTTAAAAATCGCTATATCTTATTTATTTTATTTATTATTTATTGTCTATATACGAGTAACATACATAGTTCAAGTTTATAATGATATTCTATGATTACATTTAGCAAAATCATTTAAAACATTTTCAACACATAAATTGTTTGAAATCTGCCTTTCTATATGAATAATAGATAAATTTGTAAATTTTTCTTGACTCATTGAATTTCGCAGCCAATTTTTGATTCTCTTCATAGCTGAAAAAGAACGCTCACAGGTAGCAGAACTCACCGGTATCGTTAAAGCTACTTTTAGCAGTTTGTATAAATTCGGGTACACTTTTGCTTCAACAACTTTTTTTAAATCTACAAGTGTTATATTATTATGTCCATTCAATCGTATTGCACAATTCTTAGCAACCACCATTCCGATTTAAGTGTTTCTTTATCAATGTTAAGTAATCCCTAAAACAAAATTATCACAATAAAAGTAAATGAAATGTATAAATTTTAAATTAAATTAATTTTTTTACTAATTCTTACTTTATAATGTTCTATGAACATTAAACTTCCAATAAAATCTAGTTTTATGAAATCATCAATTGCATTTGCCATTTTTAAACTTTCAATTGAAAAACGTTTTTTCATATTAACAATCAAAACATCTAAAATATGGAAATACTTTACTTTCCAACACTCTTCTATTTTATGAAAATCATTTTCTGGAATTTGATCCTGCTCACTACTAGTTGTAGTTGTCACAAAATAATTTTTTAAATGAGTTGGTTCTTTTTTGAATCTTTTTGTTTTTAAACGATTAAATTTTAAAAATAAAAGTAAAATAATATCAATAATTATTAATGTTTAATTAAAAATAATATAAATATTACCATTTATCTCTGAGTCAGTTGAGTTGTAAATTGATACATTATTTGTTTTTAAAAATTCTTTTATTTGTTCCCACATTGTTTCCCATGATTCGATTGAACGGCTGTTTTCAAATGTGTCAATAATGCTCTCAATTAAATTTGCAGCATTTCCTAATGTAACAGACTCTTGTAATTTAAGACTTAGTATATTTATTGTTTGTAAAATGTCTTCCAAAATGAACAAATATACCACGAATCTTGTTGATGTTATTATAGATAAAATACCTAAAACGGCAATATAAAAAATACATTAAAGTAATATGAAGATAAAGATTAGGTAAAGAATTGTGCATATTATCTTACCTGTAGCTTGTGAGTGATCACTGTTTGTACATTCTTCAACATCTTCAGTCAATACATTTATAATTGCTAGGTAGTTTGTTTTTACTGCTTTACAGTTCCGAAACCTACAATTCCATCGAGTTTCACTAACTCTAGTTAGACTGGTCTGCTTTATTTCTAATTTATTTTGCATCTCACAATATTTAACATTATTTGTAGGATGTGAAAAATAAACATATAAGGACTCTAGGCAGTTAAATACAATTCTGGTATCCTAAAAAAAAAAAAACATAACATTTAATGAAATATAGCCCATTTAAAAAGAAACAGTTTAAATATTTTCAATGAGTTTGTTCCATTTATTCCTAATGAAGGAGAACTGCTATATATAACTCCTATTAACCATAGAGAATTTCTTAAAGTTATTGTGGAAGCAGATAGACCAAACTTGACAAACAAATTAAAGTCTTGTATTGCTGTATCTCTTAGAGTAGACGGATCCGTAGATCGTAATCAAATTGACAATATACACGTATTGGTTAAAGTAGTGACTAATGAAGGTAATCCTGAATTAATTTTTTTAAGCTTTGAAGAACCAATGTCTAGAGGTGTCAGAGGGTATTACGATGCAGTAAAAAAAGCAGTTGATCAAGTTATACCATGGAATGACCTACTAGGTTTGATGTCGTCAATTGTAACTGATGGAGCTTCAATTAATTCAGGTGATAAAAATGGATTGTGGTCTATTCTTGAAAAGGAACGAGCAGATTTACCATTGATAAAAGTTTGGTGTGCTGTACATCGTGCTGCTTTAGCATGGGAAAAATTAACAGCAAATGTGGTTGAAGTAAAAAAAAATATAGGAACGTGTCCTTATTTTTTAAACTTAATTATACTTGGTCCGTACCAGCTAGATTTATTAAGTCACATTAGAAATTGATTTGGGTAAAATTTGGAACACATTACTCAACCCCTTCTGGTGCCGATTTAGGGTTGAAAAATGGCAAAAGAGGGTAGTTTAATTGTTTTTCAAATTTATTAAAAAACTATAGTACTTAGCATAAAAATTTATAGAAACTTAATTATAAAGCGGAACTATTTCTATAAAAAGTAATAAAGCAAAATTTTTCGTAAATTCATTATTTTCCAAGAAAAATATTAAAAGACAAAAAACAAAAAAAAAAATTAATAATAATATTTATACTCATAATTGATATGGTTTACTCATCGTTTCGCGGTTGTGATTAGGATACTTTCTACGATAATCTTGAACGGTCTGTAAAAAATTTAGAAAAGTTAATATAAGCTTAAATAGTTATTGAAAAAATGTATTTACTTGCAACAAAAACTGCTTTTGTTCTTCATTTTTGGTAATTTTCGAATTGAATTCTTCCATCAGCTTAACATGGCGTTCAGCGGTATCGTTAACGACTTTTAATGATCCAACTATTTCTTTTCCTTTTTTATACTCTTCATTTTCTTCCCAGTATATTGGATCCAGTGATAAAAAATTAGTCTGAATATTAAATCTATTAAACAATTTTATTGATTTATTTGTTATTAAATCAACTGGTAAATCTTGGCTTATGAAATTAGGGATGTCTTCAATTTTCAATAAATGCTTTTTTTTAACTTCTCCTACTTGTTCATACTCTTCAAGCTCATTTGTTAACATTTTAATCGCCATTCTTCTTTTTTGTTCAATGGTAACACTTTTGTCAAAAATAGAAAATGTCACACATTCATCACTAAGGTACCATAAATGGTTTATAAATTTCTTTAATGCAGTTTCAGCTATTTTTTTGTCGTCGTTTTTATAACTGTATAATTTTTTTATAAAAAGTATATCATTAATAGGAGCCTTTATTGCGTTTGTAGAAGTGAACCACACTTCAGCATAACATTTTATAATGAAACAACTAATTTTTTTAAGCGACATTTCTTCTGTAGAAGTTAATTTAAATTGATTTTTAAATAATAAAATTTTTAATGAATAAATACCCTTGGCCATCCATCGTGCCAAATGATAAGCTCCAGGTTGCCGAAAATTAACATTTCCCTTAAGTTTTCCTCCGAGAAATATTACAATAAGTTGCAAAAACTCTTTGTAGTCATCACGGGGGAAACAATCTTGAAGTCTTTTTTCTGCAAAATCTAATATTTCATCGCGAACGTTATTTAATATATCGAAAGTCATAGAATCATCAGTCCACACCGAGTATTCGTTTTTATTAATATTTTTCCAATTATTAACGAATCTCTTAAAAAGTGGTATATCTGGGCCAGATGATGGTGCAAATTTAGCTTCAATAAATACTGCTTGTAATATTATTTCGAAAATATGGTGGCGGCAAGCTAGAAATAATACATTTTTTCCTAATTTTTGCTCTAATAGAACGCAAGCACCATTTAATCTACCAGAGTTGGAAGCTGTAGTATCAAACACAAACCCTTGTATTTTTTCTAATAATCCCCAGCTTTCTAATTCATCATATACTGCCGAACATATTTCATTGCCCGTGCCACTTGAAAGGTGAGGAACCCCCAAAAGCTGTTCAGTTTTTAGGGACGTTATAACAACGGGAAGTCTATCACACTTTTCTTTTCCAACTAAAGTAGGCAGAATCTTAGAGTCCCAATGTACAATACCATAATTTAAATTTAGATCAATAAACTTAGATTTTATGTTACTTGTGTTGTTTTTTCGAAATATTTTTCGGGCATTTCTTATTGACGTTCGGTTTACTGCAAAATCATTTGTATCTAATGCTACTGCTTCAATGCATGCTGTTATTAAATGAACAGCGTCTCTATCGCTTATTTTACATTTGTCAAGACATGCTGAAAGGCGAGGTGTCAAAATGTCTCTTCTTGCTCGTTTTTTAACTGAAGTACTTGAAGACGGAATATTTAATTCAATTTCAGATTCTTCAATTATTGTTTCTTCAAACTCAGATGTGTCAGAATCAAATTCATTCAAAATATTTGCTAAAACAAAAATAATTTATATTTATAAATAAAATATAATCTAAAATGTAAGTAGTTATGATTTTAAACAAATATTGATTACCAGTTTTTAAATATCCAGAATTTTGTTGTATATCTTTTCTTTTATATTCTGCGTCTTTCCGTGTGGCTTTTCGTTGTTCCTTTTCAGCTAATTTTACATCTCTACCAAGCATACATCCAACACGTCCTTTTTGTCGTTGTAATAATAAAAATTCTTTGTCTTCATCAATTTTAATTGTGTTCATTGCATTTGAATGTGCGATGTCAAATAAATCATCCAATGTTTCTTCAAATTGTTTTTCTCTCAGTCGATATAAATTTCCAATTTTAGTTTTATTTTTTTCTAAACTGCGTAAGTCTTCATACAACTTTTTCAACTTTTTTGCACAATTATCACGATCTTGATTTGGAATTCGTGCCTTCTTCCAGTATATTAAACATTCGTCAATAGTTAGCAAAGCACTCGAGTTCAAATTTAAATGTACATTTCGCATATTATAGTATAAAACACTTAAACAGTTTCGTTTTGAAGGCAATTTACTACCTGTAATTTGATTATTCATAGTACCGACTAGAAAAATTTTATTTCGTGACATTTTAAACATTAAACACTACCATAGAACAATGCTCTCGTGAGACAGTCGAACCGTAATGGCGTAAGGATTAAATACGTAAGTATTAAACATCTATCTACGAATAATCAGTATATTATTATTATATGAAAATAAATTCATATATACGATAATAATTGAAATATAAATAATATCAACAATTGTAGATTATATTTTATAGAAATATCGGCCAGTGAACCGTAATCTATTTAGTATTTATAGTCAACGATAATAAGTATCTTTATGACGGTATGATTATAAAATAATTGAAAAAATCGATTTTGTCAAAAAAACATTTTATTTTTGTTTTATTAATATTTTTCTTAGAAAATAATGAATTTACAAAAAATTTCGTTTTATTACTTTTTATAGACATAGTTACGCTCTATAATTAAGATTCCATATATTTTTATGCTAGGTGCTATAGTTTTTATAATAAATTTGAAAAACAATTAAACTACCCGCTTCGGCCATTTTCAACCCTAAATCGGCACCTGAAAGGGTTGAGTAATACCTTCCAAATTTTACCCAAATTACTTTCTTATGTGACTTAACAAATCCAGTGGGTACGGATTAAGATATATTTAATAAAATATATCACCTATGTATATAAGGACCACCCTAGTGTGCATCAATATCAAGTTATTTTCACCAGTCCGGATTGCGCACAAAAGAATTAAAACAAATTGCTGAAGAAAATAATTGCAAATTTATTAGTTTGCCATATTACTTTGAAGTTAGATGGACAGAATTCACACATAGTTTATGTTTAGGAATTTTAAAAAACTGGAATATTTTGGTAAAATATTTTACTAAAGTATTAGAAGAGTCACAAGACTCAAAGCATAAATCTGTAACAAAAGGATTTTTAAAATTTCTTACAGATTATGAAAAGTTAAAACTTTTATGCTTTGTTACTGATTTAGGGTATTTATACTCACGTTTTCAAAAACAATTGCAAGCTGATTATGTAACAATATATGATTTGGAAGAAAAGAAAAATGCTGCCCTCAAATGTTTCGATAATCTTAAAAAATCTCCTCTCATGGGTGGTTGGGAAGAAACTTTAAGTAAGTCTGTTATTGAAACTAAAACATTTAATTCAACTAATTCTAATGACTATAAAATAAATATTCAACTTAAAGGTTTTACTTTACATGAGAAGACTGATAACAATTTGAGAAAAAAACAACATCATTTATATATCACAGATCATCGTAGTTTTTGTGCAATTCGTAACGACTCTTTAGAACATTTAATTAATTATATCAATGAAAGACTGGATTCAAGTGAATGGTCAAAACTGAAGCCATTAGAAACTATCAGTTCTTGCATATCAGACACTGAATTAAAAATTTGCCATAATTTTATTTGCTCTGATTTTGAACTCATAGACTTCATAAGTGCATACCATGAAGCAGCTAGTATTTCAAATATAAATGGCAAAAAAGCTTCATTTGAATTATTAAGAATATTATTACAATGTGATGCGTGGAAACCTCTATCTACATCGATGGCTCGTGTTTTATCAGCTAAACCACACAGTGCTGATGTAGAACGTCTTATTTCATACTATAATATTATAAAAACTACTAAAAGGTCAAGATTGGCACCAGACACTATAAAAGATGCTCTTTATATAAAAATTAACATGCCAACTTTAAGTGAATTTGATCCACTTCCAGCAACTAAATTATGGATAAATAAGAAAAGTCGCCATAATAAAACACACCCAGAAGCCACTAAACAAAGATGGTATCGAGGTGTATTTCCTGATGCTGAGAAAGACGAATGCGATGATCATGAAGTAAAACTCCCAACAAAAATACAGTTTTAATTGTTCATAATACGTAGATAATATAAGATAATAAAGTTTATAAATATAGTAAATGTTGTTTTTTTTTAATATTTTTTGAGCGTTGAGGTTGGACACATTTAGTATGAGCCATGAGGTAAGTAAGCATATTGCATATACTACATGAAAATAAATTGTAAATACACCATTTTCCCCACAATCATTAGGAATTTAATTCAAATTTAAAAATGTGCACTACGGAAAATCAGAAAAAATAGCCACTGCAATAGTGCAATATTGCAGTTGCGCGTACACACACGTCACACAAACACAACGCAAGCACCTACGACGGGTGGTGGTTTATCGGCTCAGGCGACGTGCACAGTCGAGTATAAAAATAGAACACGTATCGGGACATTCGGACCGTTGTCTTATCGCTACAGTGTTACATATTAATAAACAATAATTTCAAATAACCTGAATGACGCACAAATACATGAAAAATACCAAAGTATTCCAAATTAAATTTTGTCGGTTTGAACATTTTTTTTCAATGAGAAATTATTTTATAGGTATACAAACCATTTTGGGGGGGCTACGATTGATTTTGGGGGCTTAGCCCCCAAATTGCGCTTATGCCTGGGCGTACCTGAAATGATCTGCGGTAATTTACTCCATATTGTGGTGTATAATAATCTAGATGATAAATTTACGCGGAGCTGATTCCGCGTGTGTGCGTGTTGGAAACGGTGACACGAAAAAGTGAAGTGGAGAGAAAAAAAAAACATTGGCCAATATTCATTAGTTTTAATTGCAACCTTTGCTCTCGCATCGAGTATTGTTCCTCGACGACGCGGCGGTGGGAGGCTACCGATATAGTGCGGCGGTGTTATCGTCTTGACACTGATCTAGAGGAGGGAACATTATAACTTGGCCAGCACTGTATTGATATATAATTTCGAACGTTACAAAATTATAATCATTTTATTCATTTTATTCATTTTTAGCAGTGATGATAACTGATGACGACCACTGTATTGCAATTAACAATATAACACCGACTACAATACGACACATTGCAAAATATTAGTTTGCTCATAGCGCACGTGCGGTATATGAATATTTTCGACAGACGCATTCAGCTTTTGTCGTGAGGGAAGTGTGATATTCATTTAATAGCTATATTGATGATATATTTTGTTAATTTGAATGCTCTAATTATTTTAATCAAACACATTTTAGTTCAAATCTTATCAATTTACACTTTTGATGCATTTCATATTATGTTCCAAGAAATAAATGTATTAATGTATTTTTGTCAAAGACGAAGGTGTATCACGTGTCAAAAATATACTACTGTTTGCGATAACCAAAATTCATATTACGCTGAACCTAGTGAGGATTACATACAACAAGTGTATTCAATATTTAATTACGCAGCGGATTTACTACAATCATACAATCAACAGTTCATACATAAGTAATTTAATATATTTAAATTTCGCACAGTTTTGTATTAATTATTAAGAATGTCAAAATTTAATCATATTAAAAAAATTGATCGATTAAACATAACTGGTGGGGATTTAGTAGAAGTTGAGAAATTTAAAAATAATCGCTCAAAAACTTTTTTTTTAAAAAACAACGAAAACATTATTGATTTATTATCGTTTTTAAATTCTACGTCTTCATTATTAAAATCAAAATTAAAAGAACTATGTTCCACATCGACCTATAAATTTAATTTATTTGTAGACTTAGTATATGAAAATTTAATTACGGGTGAAGTACGAGATGTTGCTTTTAAAACATCAAATGTTTTATGTTTTTTTACATCAAATTTTACAGTTCTTTTAAAAAACATGTTTGATAAATTATTAAACGAACAAGTCATTTCTGTTGAAGGGATCTTCTTGGAGACAAATTAGTTTAGACGGTTTACAATTAAGAACGAATAAGGTTAATTTACTAGGTGGATCCTCATTCATAAAATTATCAAAAATAATTCATGATAAAAAAGCAATTATTAACGTTAGGAATGATGATAATAATTGTTTTAAATATGCAATTTTATCAAAATTTAATGAAAAAAAAAATAAAAATCATTTTAGTATTAAATATTTTAATTTTTTAGAAAAAAAAAGTGGGCTTAATTTTAATTGTATTGATTATCCTACACCAATAAATCAAATAAAAAAATTTGAAAAAATTAATAACATATCAGTTAATGTTTATAGTTGTGATGATAAAAATCAAATTTACCCGCTTCATATAATAAATATCGAAAAATCCGATCATTACGATTTGTTTTATTTCACAAATGCAACAACAAGTCATTTTTGTTTTATAAATAATTTCTCACGACTGATCAGATTGACGCGTACCTGCAGGCGTCACGTTGTCGTGGGTGGATTACAGAGCGTGGTAAATCACCACAGAAAAACGAATTTGCGTACGGCGGACGGAGGTTAGAGAGGAAAAACAAAAAAAATAACAGCGTTCGTTTCGGATAACTTGTGGTTTGTTTATTATCAACGAAGAAAGAAAAACACAATAGTTAAGTTGCAAAGAAAAAATAACAACCGAAAAACACAGTCAACAGCGAAAATATCTCGCAACCGGCGGGTGTATTCGCGTTGGGCGTCGATCACAAAAGTGCCGTGATCCGGTTTTTGTCAACGGCCGGTTGACCGTTCCAGGCGCGGTTGTCGCGCGCCGGTGTCGTCCGTCGCCGATTGGCGGCTTGTTTGAGAAGTCATAACGCGGCTTCCGCGTAAAGGCTGTTTGAATTCAAACATTAGTTATTCGAAAAGGCGTATTTCCCTATGAGTATGTAGACAGTAACTTGAAACTTAAAGAAACAACATTACCACCTAGGATTAAATTTTATAATTCCCTAACAGATGACCATATTTCTAAAAAAGATTATATGCATGCATGTAATGTTTGGGAGAAATTTAACATAAAAACTCTAGGTGAGTATAGTGATTTATACTTATTAACTGACGTATTGATTCTGGCTGATGTATTTGAAAATTTTAGAGATATTTGTTTGAAAACTTTTAATTTAGATGCCTCTTATTATTTAACAGCACCTGGTTTTGCGTTTGACGCAATGTTAAGTTATACAGGTGAACAACTCGAGAGGTTAAAACAATATCCAATTCTCCTCATGATAGAGAATGGTATAAGAGGGGGGGTATGTCAATCCGTAAGACGTTATGCTAGAGCCAATTTACCAGATGTGAACGGAATTAATTACAACGAAAAAAAACCTCACATTTATTTAGCGTATTTTGATTGTGTTAATCTCTACGGTAAATCAATGCTTGCAAGTTTACCATACAAAGATTTTTTAAGCGTGTTCCTCACTTAATAGTTTCAAATTTAATAAAGACAGATAGATATTTTCGTACGTAGTTTTGTGTTTGGTTTTATTTTTAGTGGTCAAGAATATAATGTATATATAATATAATAAAATTTTCTGATAGAAAATTATTACCTAATATACCATTTCTCCTTATTGGGAAATCTTTATCGACTAAATTAAATTCTGTGATTATTTGTTGTCCTTGGAATATCAAAGGTATTGCTAACTTCCCAAGTGTTTGTATTATTTTATCATTAATTCCCTTTAAATTTATGGTTTGTGTTTTATCGATTATTATATCTTTGTTTAAAATATTGGCTTTTATTATGTTAACTTCACTCCCTGTATCGACAAGAAATTCTAACTCCTTATCCGTACAAGCAGGTGATTTGCATTTTATGTGGTTATTGTTGTTTATTTCTGTTAGTATAACGGGATAACAATTTCTGATGTGTCCACGGATATATGGTTGATCGCACGTGCTCCGGGTGTCGCGTGAGACGCTTGTCCGTTTCCCGAATATAAATTAGTATTACTCCGGCGTTCATCGTTTTGTTTTTTATAACATATCGCGATATGGTGTCCTGTTTTATTACAGTACGAGCATGTTTCGTGTGCATTATAATTAGTTGGTGGACGCGTGAAATTATTCTGATTGGGTGGTCTATTATTACGGGTATTGTTATTCAACCGGCACTGTGATGAAAAGTGTCCTTCGCGATTACATGTAAAACAACGTTTAACATTAAAATTGTTGTTCCCTATATTATTTTGGTACTTATTATTCCTGTCATAGGAATTATTTCCGTTAGATTCATTTTTATTATTATTGTTATTGTTACGATAGTTATATGATGTGTTTTGATTATTATTTGGTCTACCTGTATTATATGTATAAGCATTATTATTCTTAGGTTTATTATGATTGCTTGTATTATTTGTGCGGAATATTTCTTGCACATCGTTGTAGGTTCTTATATTTTTTTCTGCGACTAGGGCAGTCTGCATTGCTTGTTCTAAGCTGGTGGGGTTTGTTGTTTTTACTTCGAATTTTATCTGGTCTCCTAAACCGTTTATATAGCTAACTAGAGCTTGCTCCCTAATATTGTCACGTAATATCTTTGCTTCGACGGGTGTTTTATCTATGGCTACTGTGTTACACAGTTTTTGGTATATTTCTTCTACTCTATTATTGACTATTGTATGCGCATATGGTTTCATTATTTTTTATTTTTATTATATTTAATTCGATTTGTAGATTAGCTGCGCCGTAAGGAGTTTCAAATGCATCTAATAATATTTTTTTCATATCATCCCATATTTTAATTTCTTTATATTTGGTTACATTAAAAGCTCTGTCAGATAGTTTAGTAGCACCTATCATTTTTAACATAAAAAGTTGTTGATCTATATCTACCGTGTTTATTATTACTTCGCAAGCATTTAAGAATGGATATATCTCAGTTTGTCCTGAATAATTTGGAATTAATTTAATTGCTTCGATCGCGCTTAGTGGTTTCATTTCGCTACTATTTGTCATTTTCTTAGATTTTACTACTCTTTTTGGCTGTATATATTCAATGTGAACGGTATTTTTATCGCTTCGTAAACCTGTACGAGGTGTGCTAGTACTAGGACTTTTTTCAAATTCCTCCAAATTTATTAATCGCAAACTTTTATTTAATATGTCACTACTGACACTACTTATTGGTTTACTTACTACGTTTTCATTAATTATTTCCTCATCAATTGTATCTAACTCTTTAACTAAATTATTTAATTCTACGTTGTTAATTAATTCGCTATCAATGTTATTTATTTCGTCGTGTTCGATTATTTCTATTATTCTATCTAGCGTTTCTCTAGCTATAGTTTCAAATTCATCCTCTGAACTCGTGTTCATTAATTTAATTTTATATTCATTTATATTTTGAACTAGGGGCTTTAACTAGGGATGGGCTGTCATGGGCTTCTAAAATCTACACGTGTTTATACGATGGATTAGCTAATTCCAAAGGAGTAGTACTCAAATAATATAATTCAATAATAATAATTCACAATAATAACTTCAATAATATTCTCAATAAATGCCCTCAATAATAATTCACAATAATAACTTCAATAATATTCTCAATAAATGCCCTCAATAATAATTCACAATAATAACTTCAATAATATTCTCAATAAATGCCCTCAATAATAATTCACAATAATAACTTCAATAATATTTTCAATAAATGCCCTCAATAATAATTCACAATACAGTAGGGTCTCGATAATCCGAACGAGATTGGGGAAAGGGGTCGTTCGGATTACCGATTTGTTCGGATTACCTATGACTTAATAAAAACAACAATTTTATTGTAATTTAAGTTATGAAATTTATTTTTATCTGTATTAATCATTGAATAATGTATAATTATAAATGTGTATATGCAAATTATATATGTGTGTATATGAACCTTATTTAAAATATTGATTTATTTTTTTTTGTACACTGGCTCCTATTTGGTGATTGGCTTCTTCGCAGCTTTCAACGTTTTGTTCAGCCCACTCGATGGCCGTAGTCAACGCTTTTGTGGCTTCTGAAGCAGATATTTTTGAAGGAGGCAAAAATTCTTCATCTTCTTCCTTCTCAATATCTTCTTTGGTCACTGCCTGAATGATTTCATCATCAGTTAAAATTTCTTGGTGCTGTATCTCTTCACCGCAGCCCCCTGATGCCCACTGTTGAATTTCATCCTCAGAGATGACTGTGTTTGGAGTCAACTTGACTAAAAGTGGGGTGAAGATAATGCTGCCTTCCTGAACTTCAGTAGTTTCGTTCACAGCAACCAGGTGTGGACTAAGGTTTTTCCATGACATTTTTATCAGATGTGACGAGACAGATAACCAACAGTTAGCCAAGTTAAAAACAACATCTTTAAGATTGATTTTTTCAAAGCTACCACCAAGTCATTTCCGTTTTCTTCGTCCGCTAAAATGTTCGTAAGTAAAGTTTTTCGGTAATTCAATTTTATGTTTTGGATAACATTCTGATCCATTGGTTGAATACGAGCAGTTGTATTTGGTGGAAGAAACATCGCAAAAATTTTGCCATCTTCACTACGAAGTTCTTCTACAGATGGGTGACCTGGGCAGTTATCCAATAGCAATACAGCTTCCATAGGAAAATTAATTGAAGAAAGATGACGACGAACGCTAGGAACAAATTCAGTGTTGAACCAATCTAAAAATAAATCTCTTGTAACCCACGCATTCTTCTGCCCTCGGTAGTACACAGGAAGTGTAACCGATTTAAATGCACGAGGCTTGTGAGCTTTTTCTACAACAAGTAAACGAAGTTTATGGTTGCCCGTCGCATTTGCGCAAGGCATAAAAGTGACTCTTTCTTTCATAATTTTTCTACCGGGAGCGGCCTTTTCTGTAGATGACACTAAAGTGTGGTCAGGCAACATTCGCCAAAATAATCCAGATTCGTCAGCATTGTAAATTTGTTCTGCTTTAAATTTTTTTTGTATGACAAGTTGTTCAAATTCTTCTTGGAACGGTTTGATGGAGTTTTCTTTACTCGAAAGTTTTTCACCGGAAATTTTGAGACGCCTTATCCCATGACGCTTTTTAAAGTTGTCTAACCAACCTTTGCACGCATTAAAAGCATGGTTATTTTTTGAGAATTGGCGGTGAAAAGATCGTGCTTTTTCACAAAGCATTTCACCACTCACTGGAACGTGTAAACGTCCTTGTTGAATAAACCACATGAAAACTGCACTCTCAACATTTGGATTCTCTGGTTGTTTTAACGTTTTACGCTTACCTGGACCGTTTTCCGTTTCACTGACAAACTTATCTAATTTTTCCTTGTTCTTTTTAATATCACTGATGGTAGATACACCTATACCAAATTGTCTTGAGATGGCACTGTAGCTGGTCCCCTTATTAATTAACTTTATTACTTCTAACTTATCTTGTAATTTTAATGTAACATGCTTACGTGGAGCCATTTCAAGAAAAACACGCAAATAAATGTTCCAAATACGTACGATCTTTATGTACACACAATCTACACACAACTGACAAACGTAATCAACGTTCATATCTAACATCTCATATCTAAACGACGTACACGTGCGATGTTCTAACGTAATCGACAAATTTTATTATTGGGAAATACCGGCGATGCGATAATTTTCAAGCTCGTTCGGATTACCGCGTCTTTCGGATTAGCCTGTGTTCGGATTATCGAGACCCTACTGTAATAACTTCAATAATATTCTCAATAAATGCCCTCAATAATAATTCACAATAATAACTTCAATAATATTCTCAATAAATGCCCTCAATAATAATAATTCTTTAATAATTGCCCGTTAATAACTTCAAAAATGATTTCAATAATTTAATTGCCCTTTAAATAATTACTTTAAATTTTCCCTAACTACGATGGACCAAATGTACCAAAGGAGACGGCTATATAATTTTATGCTTACAATACTGCCGTGTTCATCCAGTTGCTTGATTTTCTCGTCGTAGTTGAACTGCAACAAGAAGTTCGGTTTTCCCAGAGTTGTTGAATTGAAGCGTGCACTCCTCAGCTCAACGGTGATCCACGTACGTGAAGTTGCCTCTGTTGATAGAAGTTGACACAGAATATTTCAAAAATATTATTGAATCTTCCTGTTTCTTGGAAAACCCTGTCCACAGCGCCAATTTTCTGTTGCGTCCCAACTCGTGTCGATATATATATCAACTAAGGAAATGAAGACGTGATGTATATAGATATAATGTGTGTTTATTAACATATATTTAATACAAAAATACAATATTAAAGCGTGAGAGAGTTGTGAGTGGTGTTACGACCGGCCTCCAAATGTCTTGTCTATCCCTAACCGTCTCTAGCTCTCTATAACCGTCTATAACCGTCTGATAAGCTCTTGTCATGGGCTCCCTTATATATGCTCGTATACTTTAAGAGTGGGTGGTCGTAGTGGTAGCGAATGTTCGCACAAGGATAGAATTTGGGTCTCGTAGCATAATTTGTTATTCTGGTCGATCCGTATTCTGTCCCAATAGTATAGAGACTTTTCTAAGAAGAGACGTGTGACAACACTTTTATAGCTTAATTGTCTAATCCGGTGTTCACTACGCTCTATGCAATGACCTCGACATGATGTCTTATAGTAATTGCCTAGGTACTTAATTACTTAGCCACACCACCGAATACGTGCATTATATATTGATATATTTATAGGGTACGTAACATTATTATTATTAACTAACGTCAAATCCAATCAACAATAGGTGTACGTCTCGTCTCTAGGATTTAACTACGACTCCCCGTTCTCGACTCATACGTTCCTATTTAAGCTAACGGAGTTAGTTGATTATCATGGCCTACGTGCAATCAAGGGCGTAAGCTATTTCCAGCGTTCACCTTTGATTTAAGCATACGCTTTCCTATAATCTGGTTATTACAAAGTCCATGAATGTCAGCAGATTACAATACATACATATTACATTATTTAAACTAAATACTAATATAATGAGTATTATTACAACGATCAGTGAGAGCGACTGGTTACTACAATACTAATAGAACTAAATATATATTATTACTAAGTAGATATTTTTAAAAATACAGTTAATATATAATATAGCCTTAAGAGGACGTGTCACGGAAAAAAATCACTCGAAAAATTCCTTTAAAAATATACTTTGCGCGTTCCAATAATATGGGCTACTGAGTGGTTTAATTGTAAAAACACCTATGAACAAAATTGTAAAGGAGATTTTTATCTGGTTCCGCAAGAAGCCCGATTTTTGAAATTTTCATTTCTAAGTCCTAAAAATAACTTTTGAAAAATTAAAAAAAAAGTGTATTACGATATATATCATGATGTTTTAAAGATATCAAAAATCGGGCTTCTTACGGAACCAGATAAAAATCTCCTCTAAAATTTTGAGTGGGTGGTCGTAGTGGTAGCGAATGTTCGCACAAGGATAGAATTTGGGTCTCGTAGCATAATTTGTTATTCTGGTCGATCCGTATCCTGTCCCAATAGTATAGAGACTTTTCTAAGAAGAGACGTGTGACAACACTTTTATAGCTCAATTGTTCACTACGCTCTATGCAATGACCTCGGCATGATGTCTTATAGTAATTGCCTACTTAATTACTTAGCCACACCACTGAATACGTGCACTATATATTGATATATTTATAGGGTACGTAACAATAATAATATATATCTACGGCCCTTTTGGACGAATGGCTCTTAGCAGGAAAAATTTTTTGTAGAATCCATGACGTCATATCTCATGAAACTGTGATAAGACGGACTATGATAACAATGATAACGAGAATATCAAATAATAATACTACCTATTAAAATAAATGTTTATTAATAGCAAAATAGTAAATTATAATATAATATTATATAATATTAATTTTATTTTATAAAATGGTATATTAAAGTATTTTACTATACTATTACCTCTCTGCTAATAAGTAAATAGGGAGTAACGACTATTTTAATAGCAATTATTATTTATAATTAGCAAGAGCAGTACTATTTTATTGATCTTAATCAGTCAGTTCTCAATTCTATTGTTAATTCATATTTTGTGTTGTATTAAATTATTAATTCTTTTAAAATGAACAGTGAAACTAAAGATAATCCTGATAATCCAAAAAGGGTGAGAACTCCGGAACATATTAAACGATGAAGAGGAGATAGGTAAACTAATTTATTACTACATTGTTGGTGTTGTATGCAGGTGGTCTGGCTCACTGAATACAATTATTGCTGCTAAATATTTGACTTAAATAAAAGTAGATACATAAATATTCTGGGTACCTAGTAAGTTAATTTATTTTACTTTATCATATTTTGAATCTGTATGTACTATTTTATATTCACCAAGGCAGGGCAAATTAATGTTTTACCCTCAGATATTGAATCTAATTGATCAAACAAAACTTGTTAATAACATAAATACATAATACATCTTTGACGACTAAATAAATATGAAAATTTAATTTTGGAAATATCTAGTTGTCAGTTAATACATTTTGGTTAAAATTATAATATACAACTCTGAAATAACATAAAAAAAATAGTAAAAATAATATTGCAACAAAAAAATTAAAGTGTCAATCATAAATCATTTAGATAAAATAATTAAAATGTCAATAATTTATAGATAATAATAGTTAATAGATAGGTGGTAATCATAATTTATAAATAGGAGTGGTCAAACATTTGTGTTGTACTTATGAATAAAGTTTCATTGGAAGAATTCCTTAATGATTCTCTAATATGCTTACTCTCATTAGATGATAAAGTAGGTGGTTCAATTATTTTTTTTTTGTTGGTAAAAAATCTGGCTTGAGGTTCAATATTTCTCTTCTTTCCTACATTTGAAGTATTTTTAAAATCTGTATTTTTGGCCAATTTCGAAATTATTTTATCACATTGTTTTATTATATATTTTTGATCTATGTCATTTAACTTGGTACGATTCACCATTCCCAGTATTGACTCTAACTTATTTGTGATTTCTCCTGTATTATCTGTAGGTTAGGGTATCTTCAACAAATAATCTTTGTTTTCCTATTTCATGTGTATGTGAAAGATGAGTATTACAATACTGTACAGTAAGTTTGGAATTTTGTAAGTGTACTTTTATATGGGCATGCATGGCCAATTTTTACTGTACCACAACTTTTTGTAGATCGATGGCCCTATTTTATTAAAGTATTAGTTTAAATAAATGTGTTTCATGTTCAATTGTATTGTGCTAAAATGTAACATTTTTAAATAATAAAATATTTTACTTTTCTAGTAGTTCTTTGACTAAATAATCTATGGCAAAAAAAGTACATATATTTTTTATCGGTTGATTTTTTGCTTGAAGTAGTTTTTACAAATTGACAAAATTCTTTTTCCTCGATAGTTCTTTTCCATGCATTAAAATCTATATAATTTTTAAAAATAACCAATGTAAAAAATGTTGTTGTAAATTACTTAATATATTTACCTTCACAATATCAGCAAGTAAACTTGGAGGTCAATTTTCAAAAAATTCACAAATAAAACATTGTGTTTAGTGCACAGGAATATAAAACAAATATTTAAAATTAATAATTGAGCTACAAGTAAACATGGATGGGAATCAGACTTGCTTGTGTAGAAAACACGTCGGTATTAATACAAATATGTACTTAGAGGCACTTCACAAAACACTTCATAAACAATGTAAACGCTTAGATCTATCAATCAATGCACTTATGTCGTTAGTTAGAGATAAAAGTTTTGAAAGGATAATTAAAATTGCGAAACAAAAAAAAACTTCTAAAATTATTCAAATTATTACAGCTCAGAAAAAATCTTCCGAGGTAACACCAAATACGATATCCAAAATTTATGGTTACTGGTTGGTTAATTTTACATCAAGCTACAATGTTTGAAAAGGATTTCGGACATAACGAACATATTGATTGACGCTGTACATTTTTCATCAAATGGCTTTTGACATGCTGAATCAAAACCTTTTTTAAGTCAAAAGTTTTGTTACAATCATTGCATGTGTACAAGTTACGTTTAATAACTTTAGTTTTTTTTAAGTCTTTATGTTTAATCCTCATATGCTTGTTAAAACCTGAAATTGATTGAAACTTTGCTTCGCAAACTTCACAGGAATACATAATGTTGTTCGTAAAAGTTTAAACTTATAGAACTTTATTTAAGTGAAGTAAAAGCAAATTCAAGTTTCAGACTTTCAGTTGAAATTTGAAAAACAAAACATTGATATTCTCGTTATCATTGTTATCATAGTCCGTCTTATCACAGTTTCATGAGATATGACGTCATGGATTCTACAAAAAATTTTTCCTGCTAAGAGCCATTCGTCCTTTTGGCCCAACAACTAAATATGTAAAATAATAATAATAAAAAAAACTCACAGTTTGTGGAGCGCAGACTGGCCAGCTGGTCCTGTAGCTAAATAAATAAAATCGACATACAACAATATAATAGGAAAATCACCGGCAATATTTTTGGTCGGCAGAATAATATAATAATTTTATAACAAAGGACCGGCGATTAGCGCACGATATAATAAAAGCGGCGATTTGCGCTTACAAAATATAATAAAAATGCGGCGATTTGCGCTTACAAAATATAATAAAAATGCAGCGATTTGCGCTTACAAAATATAATAAAGGTGGCGATTTGCGCCTACAAAATATAATAATATGACATCCGCGGTGATTAGCACGCACGGCAGCAAAATAATAATAATATAAATTTATTTATACGATTTTCTAAGTGGCGATTAGCGCTTGCACTAGAAAATTAATAATTACAAAACGCGCCTTTGAGGCGATAAGCGCCCTCAATAACACAAAATAAAAACGGTGATATTAAACAGTAAAAAATATAATAGAAAAAACTAAAGGCGTTTGCGTTGACACTTCGTAACAACAACGAATAAGGTACGATCGCGAATGGTTAAAATACGGCGGCCGTGTTAAATAATAGTCTTTAGCCGATGCGGCGGCGTGCGATAGTGTTTTAATCTGTATAATATTATATAATAATTCACAATATTGACAATTATACAAAAATAAAAACAATAATTATGTTGTGCGTGTGTGTGTGTGTGTGTGTGTGCCGTCGGCCGATGTGTTGTCGGCCCGCGAAGCCCCACGACCGACCATCTAAATCAGGCGAGTATCCTCGGCGGCGCAAACATAATCCTTGTATTTATTGTTTTACTTATATTGAATTATTTAAAAATATATTAATTGTCAAATATTAATACGCTATTATTGTTATCGCTATTCTATATTGTAAATTGTCAGTACAAACATTAAATAAAAATAAATAAATAAATAATTAAATAATATATATAATAATGATTAATTTTATATTTTATGTTGTTTTTTTTTTTTAACCTGGTATAACTAAATCATTTGAATTGATGTAGTACTTAACTAATTGCTTATCAGGTATATATTTTTTATACAAACCGAATTCTGTAATTATATTCTAAAATATAATTCTGTCTTAGTACTATACATTTTTATGATTACAGTGTAATGATTTTTCACAGTGATAATTACATAGTGACAGAATTTCAATCCAATGATCACAGATTTCTGTGTCACACATTACGAAGACTATACACTCGTACCTATTTATTCATCACACAAAATTATTTAGTGTATAGACTCAATAATGTTTTGAGAGCTTTTTTTATCAAACCATAATAAAAAAACTAAAATAAATAATATTTCGTGAAATGATTACAAATTATAAAATTAAAAATTTTTTTTATTGATACAAATTAATTCTAGATAATAATTACACAAGTTTTCTTACTTCTCTAGTAAAAGGCACATATTCTACAATTCTATCATGAATTAATAAACAATAAGCAGTTACACCTGTAAGGGATTCTGATGCTTCAATTTCTAATTGAACATCTACTGCCGAGGCTGTGGCTGAATCGTTCTGTTTTGATGTATCGATAACTATAATCGGAGCGTTTGATAAGAAAGTAGAAGGGCTTAATAACGGGTTCCGTATACTTTTTTCATAGTAAGATTCTTGAAACGATGTATACATATCATATAATAGGGTGAAATTATTTTTTGAAAAATCTAAATTCAAATTACCATAGGGATAAGCTACCGAGTTCAGAAATACTTTAACATTTGTCAGTTGACAATGATCAAATATACTACAATCTTTTGCTAACGAATTTTTACGTCCTTTTTGTAATCCAATTATAATGAATCGTGGTTTTTCTAATTTTGATGCAGTTTTCAAATTCCATACAACTTTTTTAGCGGTTCCTAGTTCAGGATATTCAAAAGTTTCAAAAGATCTAAAAGGAATAAATAAACTTTTTTCTTTTTCTATAAGTTTCAATAATTTTAACCTTTATTCATCATCAACAGTGATATGTGGTACCTTCCAGACTATTTTGCTTAAAACGACTTTACCTGTAGAATTACTTATTCCACTTTTCAAGCTCAACGCATTTAAATCACTATGACTTCGAGTTAAAATTAATTCTAATCTAGTATTCACCAATATTTTTTTATAGTCTTCAAACAAACCTAACCAATATTTTAATGGAATGCAAGCACTAAATTCGCCTTTATCATTTGCTGATTGTGTTGCGTTTTTAAAATTCCAGCCAGAGTTTTCATAGCAATTATAGTTATCTGGTGTACCAGATAAGTAGCCTTTCAACGAGCTAGTGATTCCAAGAACACGAGTGCTATCTACTTCTATCCCATTAATTTCTAATCGTATTTGTTCGAAAAGATAAGAGTAACCGTTATTAGACAGTTTCACTTTATCAGCTTCCGTAATTGTTCCTTCTAAAAAAATAAAGCTTTCGTGTAAATATGGATAAACATCCGTTTGCTGGATTGATATACATATTTCGTCATTATTATTAAATGATGTTGTATACGGTGTGTATGAATGATATTCAATTTTCGTAATTTTAGAATCCGTTTCGTACTGTGTAGTTATATCTAAAATATCACTTTCAGGCATTCTGCTTTAATTGATAACCCAGAGCTTGTAAAAGTTTTTTATTTTTGGCCGTCAATTTTTTTACTTTATTTGATGTTACCGGTATCACTTTAGTCGTATGACTAGTTGAACTAATCCGAAGTAGTGGGTTTATATTGAATTTCAATCCCATCTCAAGACCCGTAACGTTTAATATGCAACACGATTGTTAATGTCTCACCAAAATGGTGACTGAATTACTTTAGATCCTGTCCTTGCACTTGGGAAAAACTCGTAAATCGAATGACTTTGAAGATGGTTGTTGAATGATCCTTGAGCTATATTACACATTACTTTTATAGAATTAATTGTGTTTAAATTTACAGCTTTTTCCGATCGACGAATTTCAAACTCTGGTTTATATTCTCGTTTTTCAAAACCTAATACAGTTGCTATACTATGTAAAATCTCAAAGTGTAGTATCCCATTACATTTTATATATGATCTGAAATCATTAGAATCAACCAAAATGTCAAATGTTAACTCGGTATTGAATTTGTTATTATAGTAATCTATTTGTTCAATAACTCGATTCTTAATATCTTCAATTTCATAACATCCCTCTTCCAGTTTAATATAACACATCAAAAACAAATTTTTTTTTATTATTATTATCGTCAACTACTTCTATAGCGAATTTATTATTATTTTCGTTAATATTCGGAAATGAATTAAATGTCTGCAAGCATAACAAAGCTATTTCCGAGTCCTCATAAAGGTTTATAGATGGAAAATAATTTGTAGATAATGTAGTAGTATTTCCTGTCAAACTCAATGTAACAGATTCATACATTGTAAAAATTCAAGACATAAATGACCACAGTTAAATGTATTGAAATCTTGATAGTTCGAATAGTTATATACTATTTTAAACTCATGAAAATAATGTTGCAATTCAATTGGTGGAGGTAAATCCCCAAAGCTATCAAAATATACAACGTTATCTTTATTTTTATGGAAAGCTACCCAATGACTTCAATCACCTGAAGATATGTCTAAGTTTAATATACCACATTCAATTGCATGTGGTTTCTTAGGTAAGTTATCACGTGAGAAGACACCACGGAAATGATTGATTTCTAACATTGTAACATATTTTATAATATCTTGGGATGAAAGTGGTCTGTCAGGTGATCTTTAGTGATTTGCTAAAAATGAGGAAAATGGACATGGAACATGTGTGCTCTTAGGTATCGACATAATACTGTAACTGTATTGACTATTGACAGCCGGTAACCATGTATGCTGAATGTAATAATAATGATTCATAGTACTACTACGTTAATATATAATAAGTACTATTTTAATGTATGTATGTATGGGTGTATTAAATAATTAGATAGGTACCAACAAACAATTAATTTATATCACTTCAGTAAAATAACATTCAATTATATTTTTGATTTATAAATTGAATAATTTTAATACAAATTTTTCTAACAAGTAACAAATAAGTAGGTAATAATATAAGTCAACACTAAAAACAGGAAAAAAAATGAAAATACTTATACATTTTTTGTAAGAAAAACATGATTTTATTGTGTCTTACTTAAAAATAACAATTTATAGTATTATAATTAAATATCACGTGAAAGAACATCAATAAGTTATTAATTTTTCTAATAACTAATAACAAACTTTAAAACAACAAGGTCTGTAAATAAATAACATGTAAATAATTGCTTTTCAAAATAATATTATTTTATTATACATTAATTGTTTAAAAGTTTTAATTCACCTAACACTGTGCGAATACAGAAATAACCAAAATACAAAAATACTAAAATAATTGAATCAAACTTAATAAAATATTTAAAAGATTCATACATATATTTTTGGTACCTATAATTATTTATAAAATATATATCAAACATAACATAAATAACAATTTAATATTATAGAAATTTAATATTATTAAATACATAATAATCAATAGGCCACAGTGTAAGGATATAACATATTAAATTATTAGTCTTTGGTAGAAATATGTTGAATGTAACATCAACTATACATTTTTGTTAACAATTAATAATTAATAATTAATAATAATGAAATACATAATAAATACAAAATTTCAAAAACTCTATTAGGTATGTATAAGAAATTTATCATTTCAATAATTGAAAATAATAGTTCTTCATCAATCTGATTTAGATTTGCTTCTGTAACAGTAGGTTCATCTTAATCATAGATTTTAGAATCAAATAGTTCCAACATTTTTTTGGATGGAGAAAAAGAATTGCAACAAATTTATTTTACAGAATTATGAATTTTTATTCTCAAGAGAGCCACTAACATTTCTTGATCCATTCTATTTCTTACCTTTGTTTTGGTAGCATTCATTATGCTGAACGCTCGTTCAACAGTTGCATTGGAAATTGGTAATGTCAATTTTCTAATTGCAAATTCACTTAACTTTTTGAACTTCAATTCTCCTGTGGCAGTTGACAATCCTTTTAATGTACTGTACATTCGAATTGAAGATGTTTCACTAATTTACATACCTGGGAATACTTCATTAAATGTTATTGCTCCTAGTTGTCACCATTGCATTTCTAAGACAAGATTAACACTGCTGTCTATAAAATAATAAATGAAAAAGTTTTATAAATGCTTATTACAGATAATAATAAAACATAATTTAAACACACTAGTTAAGAAAAACTACCTGCTAAATTCAAAGGAAGTTCTCCAAATGATGGTCTTTGATTTGAATTAAAACATTGATTAGGGCAGAAATATTCTATTTTTTCAATGGTAGACATATTATCTGGTAATCTGTTGCAAAGCTCATGACACAATTTTAGTAGAAAGTTAGTACATCTTTGCTTTACAGTATTTAACTGTAGTTGGTTCATATTTTTGCTTTCAATACTTAATGTGGACTGAGTTTCAAATTGCCAACCATAATCAACACAATCATTTGAAAGATGAGCCCCTGGAAATCTTTAGGGGCCTCATTAATGTGCGTTTTTTTCTCAAAAACTACTGTTTCTAATTCCAACGTTACGTGTCGAGAACTATCACGATTTTCATTCTGAAAAAATATTCTGATTCTCGGTAATATGTACGAAAGATCGATCGAGCCACATTTTTGATTTTAATAATTTAGATTGCAATAAATGTTGTTAAAATTTTCTAAAATTTTCATAATTTCAAACTTAAATATTTAATCAACTAATTACAATTATAAAAATTCCCTCGATCGATCCCTCGTACATGTTGTAGAAAATTAGAATATTTTGTCAGAATAAAAATCAAAGTAATCGTTCCGACGCATTGTTGGAATTAGACTTGTCTGTTTTAGTGAAAAATAAAATTCTTTCTCGCGATCACTAAATAGAATCCGACATGTGTGTGCGAGTGTGGGCGAGTTCCTTCCGTACCCGTTACACACAATATCAATTATTACCGTCGCGTCGCAACATAATAACACGACGTGTGATAACAGTTAAATGCTTAATCGCTCCTCATAATTTTAATAATTTAATCTGCTTCGCCGAATCGCATGTTACACAGAGTTATTTTTTCATTTGTTTTTTAACTTTCTTCGTAATCGTGCATAATTTCATCAGCTAACAAGACACAGTTCGTTCCGTTTTCGACTTACAAACTTAAACTTCCAATCTGCCTTTGTCCGGTGAGTTCAATTGTTATCTATTTATTATCAGTCCAACAAACTATCAGCTGTTCCCCAGTCGACCACAAAATTATTTCGGAGACTTTAACGATCGTTAAGAAAGCTTGTTATATAGCAGCTGTACTTACTATCTTTTCTCTCGTGCGTCTTGTGCTGTATCTCAAATACTTTAAGGAGTATCTTCAGCCGACGTACTCCGATTCGCTTCCAATATGGATTCACCAGTCAAAACTAGATCTAGCAGTAGTTCATCTTCGTCTACTTCTTCTACTGTTACACCAAAACCTCAACAACTAACTATAAATGATGTAATGAAAGCAATCAATGATTTAAAAAAATCTCAATCCGAAATATTGGCTTCCATCTCTAAAATTTCTCATACACAAACGTCACATTTTGCAGCACTTAAGAAGGACTTCACCGATCTCTCTAATAATATAAACCTGCTAAAAGCTGAAAATACTTCCCTCCGGACAGATCTATCTTCTCTCAAAAACAGAGTTGAGTCATTAGAGCTAAAACCTAATGAGCTTAATACCACTTCTTCTTTATTGCCTGACATGTTACTTGAGCTCTCTGAACGTGAAAAATGTACCTTTAACTTTATAGTTCACAATCTTCCGGAGTCGTCCTCAGTTATACCCTTAGAAAGAATTGCCTCAGACTCCAAGAATCTAACTGACATACTGAGCCCCCTATCTATTGGTATGCCTTCTGATTTCAAACTTATTAGACTCGGTTGGGTGCTACCAAATATTAATAGACCATTTAAAGTAATTCTTAAAGCTAAAGACGAAGTCCTCCGTATAATATCGACCTTCAACACCTCGAAAAAATCCAGTCCAGTAACTTTAATTTCTATTTCCCGTGACCGTACATTAATGGAACGCAATTTAGTTCGTCAAACTTATGCTGAACTAAAGAAAAGAAATGAACAAGGAGAATTGAACATCAAAATCAAATACTTTAACGGCATGCAACGTATCATCAATAGTCGTCAAGATATCAACAGACCATCAGCTTCAAAAAACTAGGTTCTCTCCGTCTTCCTCCACCAACTAACTTCTTCATAAACTCAAATTTCTAACACACTCACATATCCAACTATAATACGATATCAGAATTTTTCAACTTTAAAATAAATTTAATAATACCCAGAATACTGTTTCATCACATGTTCCCCCTAACCCAACCAACCTTAATATTTTTTATCAAAATGTACGCGGCCTAAGGACTAAACTTACTGATCTTAGACTCAATCTTTCTACCTTTGACACATATGATATCATTGTACTTACCGAGACGTGGCTATTCCCTGATATTCTCGACTCTGAGCTTGGTCTATGTGACTTCCAGCTATTTAGACTAGACAGAAACAAGAATACTAATACTTGCTCTCGAGGGGGTGGTGTCCTCATCGCTGTTAAGTCCAACATTAAAGCTACACTAATTCAAACGAACGTCAATTGCATTGAACAAATCTTTATTCTTTTAACCTTTAAATCTGTTCGCGTTGTCATAGAAACTGTATATCTACCACCTCAAAGCTCTCCCCTAAACTACGAATTGCATTGTACCTGTGTAGAAAAATTATTTTTTGATATTAATCCAAAGCACCTCGTTATATGTGGAGATTATAACATTCCTAAGACTTCGTGGTCATTTGACCACCTTGGCCTAAAATCTTCCAACTCTGAATCTACTCCAGCAACCATAATTTCTGACTCTTTCGCATTCTTAAATTTATTTCAATGTAACACAATCTTTAACGCATACAGTGAACTTTTAGACCTAGTATTTTCTACCTATAATAAACTAACAGTCTCCCTGGCTACATCGGCTCTAATTAAACCAGATCTTTACCATCCACCGTTAATGTTTTCTTTGGCTCTCTCCACAACATCTAAATCATTAGAAACACTAGAACACTCTGTATATCGTGACTTTAAAAATGGTGATTACTTAGCTGCTTCTCAATTTTTCGACTCATTTAACTGGCCAGCTACCTTTGCACAATACGACGCTAATACGGCTGCAGCTGTTTTTAATGATGCTATTTTCACTTGTATTGAACTATTTGTCCCCTTAAGAAAATCAAACGTACGTACATTCCCCCACTGGTTTTCTTACAATTCAAAACAACTCATATTCAAGAAGAAAAAAGCCCATATGATCTACAAAAAATCTAGATTGGCAAATGATTTCAATAGATTTTCCGAACTCCGAGCCAAATGCAAACAAATCACCAAATTAGATTACCAGGAATATATAAACAAAACTGAGCACTCCCTTACAAACTCACCAAAATTTTTCTGGAAATATGTTAAAGATTTTAAACAAAACGCAGTATACCCAAACTCATTCCAACTTAATCAAATGTCATCATCTAGCCCTACTGAGTCCGCTAACCTATTCTCTAAACACTTTTCTTCAGTCTATAATCAACAAGCTCCATCCCACACTCAGCATTTATCACACAACTTACCTTTTGTACTGCCATCTTCCTCCTCTTTCACTCCTAATGATGTTTTTTTCGCTCTTGAGACTCTTAAAAATAATAATTCTAATGGACCCGATGGAATTTCCGCTCGTCTGCTCTTTAACTGTCGTCATTCTCATACATTCCCACTCTTTCTTTTATATAGATACGCCTTTGACAATGGTATATTTCCAGATGTCTGGAAAATTTCTTCTATTACACCCATTTTAAAATCTGGTGACCGGTCCTTAGTTATCAATTACCGTCCAATCTCAATCTTGCCACATTTAGCTAAAATATTTGAATTAATTATTTATAATAATATTAAAAGGTGTTTTAATCATATTTTAATTGATGAACAACATGGATTCCGCCCTGGAAAATCTACTGTTACTAGTAGTGTTATTTTTACTACATTCATTGCCGAAAGACTCGAATCAGGTATCCAAGTCGACACCGTCACTACAGATTTTAGAAAAGCTTTTGACACTGTCAACCACAATATTTTAATAAACGAACTACATAACTTAGGTGTCGGTAATCCACTATTAGCTTGGCTCAAATCTTATATAACTGGAAAGAAACAATTCGTATCGATACTGGGCTCCTCTTCAAATACATTTGAAGCAACCTCAGGCGTTCCCCAGGGTGGTCACATAAGTCCACTACTTTTCTCACTTTTTGTTAACTCCATTTCCACAAGACTTAATCAAGTAAAATTTTTGTTGTATGCAGATGATTTAAAGATATTTCATGATATTAGATCACCTACAGATTCCATTCTACTTCAAAGTGAATTGAACATTTTTGCAGACTGGGTTTCACATTTAGGTCTATCCTTAAACCTATCTAAATGTAACGTTATTTCCTTCTCCAGATCTTCATCTCCAATTTTAACTTCTTATTACCTAAATAGCACTGAACTTGAACGTGTTTTCTCCATTAATGATCTTGGTATTACCTACTCACCTAATCTATGTTTTAGTCCTCACATAAACGCGACGGTTAATAGAGCACTAAAAGTCCTCGGGTTCATTATACGTAATACAAAACTATTTAAGTCAGTTAGGTGCCTTTGTACCTTATATTACGCCCTTGTCCGTTCTCTTCTTGAATATGGATCTGTAGTTTGGCATCCGTATTTAGTCAAAGACCAGCTGCGTATCGAACGTGTCCAAAATAAATTTTTAAACTTTATTGCCTTCAAAATGAACATTTACCACAAACCCCACGATTACTCCAACTTGAGACAAATTCTAAGCATCCATACTCTGGCCTCTCGTCGTGATAAAGCGGACTTAGATTTTTTAAAATCAATTCTTAATGGTTCTCTAGACATTCCTGAACTCCTCGCTGCCATTCCTTTCAGAGTCCCTTCTCATTCCTCCAGAAATCAATTCCAATTTTATGTTCCTACCCACAAGACCTCCTATGGGCATAATCATATCTTACATCGCATGCTCAGAGCTGCAAACAACCAATAGTCCTTAGGCCACTTTTTTTTTTTTTTTTTTTTAACCTTTTCATACTTTTTATACTTCCACTTTATTTTTACTTTTACTAAAATACTGCTAACCAATTTATATGTACACTCTGAATTTTTTCTATCCGAATTATTTTTGTATTTAATTATGTAATTATGTAACTAAATAATCACACATACACTTTAATTACCATATTTGTAATCTTTGTAAAATTGCCGTTTTGGCGTTAAATAAATAATAAATAAATAATAAATAAATAAATTATTACCGTCGCGTCGCGTTCCTAGAAAAGTTCAGATAACGTCTATACTTATAATTTAGTATAATAATATTAGTAATAGTAAATATATATATTTAGAGTTCGGTATTATATTATTATGTATATTGGATACCTAGGTGGGTACAGTAGGTACTATAAAGTATAAACTATAAAGGTAGGTAGGTATAATTGTATTTCTAAATTATTTTCCTCGGCTATCGAATGTTAGCATTATTCGACAGTCAACAACCATCCCGTCAAGTTCGATTTTATTATTTTAAAATGAGTCCAAAATATGCACCGAAAACAAAAATTCCACTATCGAAAAGAAAAAAACACAGAGGATTTATAAATTCAATTAGAAACCCCCACACCGTGAAACAACGAAATGTAGATGAGACTCCGTAAGTATTTTTTTTATAATTTATAGATGTAAAATATAATATAATATTATCATAATATGTTATAATATTATAATATATGTTATAAATTATAATATTATAATATGTTATAATATTATTATATGTTGATTATTTAATTTTGGATTGTATAGAAAAATCGGTAATTTTGATCAAATGCAAAATGACAGCCCAACTCAATTTTTTGCCGAAGTAGAAAATACAAAATTGAATACTAGCACTTCACCCGTTAAAAACAATGGTCCCAAAATACAAAGTTTATTTGGACGTAGAATTGTTGACATAGCTTATATTTTTAAACAAATAGTAGATGCTGATCACCACATACCTTTCGACTGTTCCTTTATGGTATGTGTGAATGAAAAACAGGATGGATTAATATCAAGCTTTAAAATAATTTGTTTGTTGTATAATATTCAAAAAGTAATCAATTCAGAAAAAAAATTAGATCAAGAAGTAATGAATCTAAATACAGCGATTGTAGCCGGAAATATGAATGTTGGAGCGGGATTTAGCCAGTTGGAGACTATTACATGTGCATAGAGATGTGAGTTTGTATTATACAGTGGTATAATACTGTATTATACGAGGTATTATACACATGGTATAAAATAATTTTATACAGACGGTATAAAAAAAAAAAAAATAATGCGTTATTTTTAGTTATTACCACGATTAAAGATAAAAACTATTATCATTTATTATTGTTATTATTATTATTATCATTTACATGTTTAACCGTTGGCCGTCGCGTACTAATTCTAAAAATATCCATAGCTGCGTAATTTTATCCTTATCGACTTTATTAAACTGTATATTATTAATTGTTATTGACGTTATTGTACTAACCAAAAAGTTAGTAGATATATTTATATGCTAATTGGCTGATAATGAGATTACCCAAATCCTAATTTTTTTTTGAAGTTTATTTGATATTTTAAGAATATAATTTACTATGAAATGTGAATTGTAATTAAAATGTTTTAAATTTAAGTTATTTCTAGTCACTAGGTGTATGTATTATGGTACCTACAAGTCTACAACCTACATTATGATAGCTGACTAAATATTAATTTGGTGAATTAGGTCTAAAATAATTCTTGTATTATGTGTTTTTAAACTTTTTTCTGACTTTTACCCATTTTTTCGATTAATCCATTTTAAAATAATTCATATTCCATAATTAACAATGGGGTTATAACCTATGTTAAATTTCCTATAATTTAAGGTACTGCAAGGTTCTATACGGTATAATACTGGTATAATACCTGTATAATACGGTATATTATACAAAACAAAAATAAAATACCGTATTTTAACATCTCTACATGTGCAGTCGAGATACCTCCTATTTCACAATATATATATGATAAACATCATAGTATTGTTTGTTTGGGATATGAAAAGGCTGCAGCTAATGCAATGGAAGAGGCTGCTAAAGAAGAAGCACAATTAGCAATTTTGGCAGGAAATGTTGATAGTGATGGAACTCCACTCGTTACAGTTGTCGCAGATGGAAGCTGGTGTAAACGATCGTACAGGACAATGTACAACTCATCTGGCACGGTGAGTACCTACCTAATATTAGTAATCTAATGAAAATTAAATAAAACAGAAATATTTATTAATTAGTATTGCCTTAATATTTTATTATAAATAAGTTAATAAAATATTTTGAAACAACTGTTAAAAATTTCAAGTTTCTACGATATAATTTATATTTTTTTAATAATAACAAAAATCAAAATTCGTTTGATACAGTAAATCGTTATTTTATGCATGAATTTTTAAAATAAAATATATCCAAACAACCGGTAAAAGTTTCAAGTATCTACGACTTATATTTTTTGAATAATAACGAATATCTAAAATTATAAAATCATTTTTGGATAAATCGTTATTTTACGCAATTTTGGAAAAATTTAAATTTCAGACGTTCATAAAAATGTTTTATAAAATTATGCTAGAGTTTTATAGTTATTTGAAGAAAAATGTATGGATAACCTTATATATTGATTCTACAATGATGCTGTGTGTTTTTTTTTTTTTTTTTTTTTTGTGGCTGTGTACACGATAAGTAGTCGAAATAATGCTACGATTTTCTTCAACAGTATCTTTTCCGATGGGAAAGTGTCAATAGGTTATATATAAATTATTTATTCACAATAATATCATCAATTATACTTGGTAATATCATAGGCCTACTGAGTAACTCACCGTCTTCGCTCAGAATCGTTTTTCGTATACAATGATATTTTATCAATGAATTCAAATTTAACACCACCCATTACAGTTACTCACTTATAACCTACTGTACAGCAGAGCGACACCCACTTGCCCACCTACTGTACAGCAGAGTGACATCCACTTACCCACCATTTTTTTTCCGATATTTAATATATCTTTATTTTAAAATTTCAGGCTGCCATAATTGGTTACAAAACAAAAAAATTGCTTTACCTTGGTGTAAGAAATAAATACTGTTGTATGTGTGCCCGTAAAAAACCAGATGACAGCCTAACAGCGCACGAATGTACTAAAAACTGGCCAGCTACGCATAGTTCATCAGGCATGGAATCATCAATTATTGTTGAAGGCTTTTTACAAAGCGAGAAAATGTATGGTATTAGATACAATAAGTTTATCGCAGATGGTGACAGTAGCGTGTATAAAAAAATTTTGGAGGCAAGACCATATAAAAATTTAACTGTAGAAAAAGTGGAATGTAGGAATCATCTTTTACGAAATCTTTGTAATAAATTAAAAGATTTGACTGTGAAAGCACAATCGGGTAAGCATGAATTTCGAAAAATGTTAAGTGGTAATATACTTAGAATTCGTCGTGGTATCGTATCTGCTATCATGTATCGTAAGGTGAATGGGCATTCTGTTGCAGAGCTTAGATAAGATATAATGAATAGCATCAATCATGTTTTTGGGCATCATGAAGAGTGTGCTTCATATTTTTGTGTAAAAAATAAAACAGATACTGCAGATTACATTGAAAAAATCAAATCGATGGATCAAGAGTTTAATTCCAATGTAATGAAACACATAAGAAACTTGGCCAGACACAGTGGTAGTTTGCTACAAGATGTGGATAGCAATAAAGTCGAGTCATACAATGCTATAATTGCAATAATAATCGGTGGGAAACGTATAAAATTTGCAATGAATCGTTCTTATTCTGGCAGATGCATGCTAAGCAGCCGTAACCAAAAACACAAGTCGCCCGCTTCATTCTCTTCATAAGGTGTTGTACCATAAAAATCCATCAAAACGAGGATTTATAAGTACTGTAGAGTTAAAAAGAAAAAGAAAACAAAATCTTCAAAATATTGCCAGATTAAAAAATAAAAGATTTAAAAAACAACTTTTTAAAAACAATGGTCCCGATTTATCGTATGGAGAAAATGCCGTTCGACCCGATATGGATCATTTAGAATTTAATCGACAAAAAGAAGACATTTTAAATGAAATGCAAGAGGTAGCATCAAAAATAGACGAAATTCAAAAACAAACTGTCGAACAATACGAAAATGTACAGTGGAACGAAGTACGAAGAAAACTTTTAACGGCTTCTAATTTTGGACGTATCATTTCTCGAAGACCATATACTGGTTGTGAAAATATTGTCAAGAGTCTTTTATACAACACACAAATAATGGCACATTCATTAAATTATGGTCGTGAGAATGAGGTTGATGCTAAAAAAGAACTTGAAAAAATTTTGAACAAGCCTATACGTGACTGTGGTATTTTTATTGATGCAGAGCATTTCTTTTTAGGTGCTACTCCAGATGGTTTACTGGATGACGATGGACTGGTCGAAATCAAATGTCCATACTCTGCTGCTAATATGACTCCCGATGAAGGCATATTAAATAAAAAAATAGATTTTTGGTTAGGTTAGGTTAGATTTAAAAAAAAAAATTGTATGAATTTCTAACTCAAAATAAATTGCATATTTTCGTCATTTGTCAAAATTTGAACTTTGTTTACCTATAAAAAAAAATTGTGACTACGGATTTTTAATGTTTTTCATCTGCCTTTGAAACTATATACTAGAAACCTACTATTAAATTTTCAATATTTTTTACCCAACAAACAAAATTTTATTGACATTTATAGAAAAAAAACCTAAAAAAATTGGAAACAGAAAATGTCCGTTTACAGCTCAAAATTAGTCAGAATATTTTGAAAATGATATGGTGTGTAAAAAATGCTTATATAAACATTCGGTCAAAATGTCATGTCTCTACGGTCATTTCTTTTAGAGTTATACCAAAAACCAAAATAGATTTTGTCGAAGATTGGTTTTCCGTAAAAACTCCCGTTTTTTCCTTAAATTTTTCATTTGTTTTTCACGGTGCTCATGAAAACTACTGAGAAATTTTAACTTTTGACTACCCAAAGTACCAACTAGATTCACTTTCCTATCAGAAAAGGTACTGTTGAAGAAAATCCAAGCATTTTTAATGTCCTGGTGATGACAGACACAAAAATAAAAAAATAAATAAAACACACATCATTGTAAAATCAATACATTATTTCGCTCCTCTCAGAATCTAAAATAATTAATACAATTATGTGTTAATCAGTAGAACAAATAAATAACTAAGGATTATCACTAAATAAAATTAGTTATTTTTACTAATTTTATTTCGATATGAATTTTTTAAATTGTTTTAATTAATCAATTTAATTTCCATTTAAATATTTTTATTGAGTATATAGATGTTTTTTACCGCTACCATGATTCATAGATTTAAATTTTAAAAACATTTTCCTAAAATTAAGAAATTAAAATTTTACAAAATTCCCGAAAATCTACAAACTATTTTATTGTTAAAAATTTCTAAAATATCTGAATAAGGTTTTTATTTATTTTTATTTTTTTATTTATTTATTTATTTACGGGTAATAACCCAATTACATAAAGATTGTAATTTAGTACATAATACATATTATAGGTATGGTAAAACATTTGATAAATAACATTTGAAAAAAATAAATTAATGAATAACTAAGATATCTACTTAATATTGTAATAATACAAAAACACAGAAATATAGTAAAAATATAGTAAATATAGTAATATAGTAAAAATAACAAATTGGAGAAAATACTCAAAATACAAAAAACTCAATACAGTAGTAAAATTAATAACAGAAATAAATCTAATAAATTTTTTTTCTTACAAAACTATTGAAAAAATCGACAGAATTTGGAGTGAAATTAAAAAAAATCAATTTGTTCATCATTAGCGATAGCCATCATTCTATTTATAGGAGCGGATAACGCATAATTAGTTTTGTGATTATTTATATAAAAAGTAGTTATGATTGATGATCTAGTTCTGACTTGAGGAACAGAAAAATTTAAAAAACTTAATAGCTCCGGACAGAAGAAAAAACCATTTAGTAGTTTGAACAAAAATATTAGATCATTTACCTTTCTTCTGTTTGCTAAGCTTTACATGTTAAATGTATTCAACAAAGGTTGATAAGACGAGTGAGGTACACGTATAATATTACATTTATAGGACATAAAACGGAGAAAGCGATTTTGGACATTCTCAATGCATTGAATTTGCGTGTTTAAATAAGGAGACCAAACTGTTGAATTATATTCAAGCTTAGATCTAACTAAGGACATAAATAGAATTTTTAATGTGTTATGGTTATTGAAGTCTTTACAGTTTCTTGTAATAAAGCCTATAATATCGAAGATGATTTATTGATAATATGCTGAATATGGTGATTAAAGGTTAAATCAGACTCGAATATGATACCAAGATCACAAAATTCATTTACACGATGTAAATGGTGGTTACGTAAACTATAAGTGTGAAGAATTGGGTTACGAGATCGCGTGAAGGACATAACTTTGCATTTTTCGAAGTTTAAAGGTAATTTATTAATATCGCACCAATTAACTAAAAAACTTAAATCATCTTGTAATAAAAATGTATCATTACTGTTTTTTATGAGACGGAACAATTTCATATCGTCGGCGAATAGTAATTTTCTAGAATAAAACAAATTTAAATCATTTATAAATAACAGAAATAGAATTGGTGCAAGGTGAGAACCTTGAGGAACACCAGATGATACAGTAAAAGGAATCGATTTAAAGTTTTTACATTTGACTATTTGTTTTCTATCGGAAATATATGTCGCTATGTCTCGTGTACTGGGGTCATCGGCCTGCCATGACACGAGCATCGCATGTGTGATTGTGGGCCCATGTGTATTGTTGACCGGGTCTGTCGTCGCGAACAGATTGTCGGCCGGTGAGCTAGTAGTGTTGGTGAGTGGTGTGGTGGGTACTCCTACTAGTCGTTCCTCGAGGTATTCCTCGTCTACAGGGGGCCCGGCGGTTGGGTTGCGGGAGAGCATGTCCGGCGCCTCGTTCTGTACGCCGGGCACGTGTGTGGTTTTGTAATCCAGGTTAGCTAGCTGCAGTGCCCACCTGGTTAACTTTGCGTTTGTGTTTTTGGCTCGGTGGAGCCATGTGAGGGCCGAGTTGTCGGTGAATAGGTCAAAGCGACGGGTTTCAAGGTATGGTCTAAACTTGTCGGTCGCCCAGATTATTGCGAGGCACTCGCGTTCGACCGCGGCGTACCTCGTTTGCGTATCACTAAACTTTTTGCTCGCGTAGGCGATGATCCGTACTTAAGGTCCAAAACGCTGAACACTTTTGCACCTCTCATCTGACGTATCAGCGTGTTGAGGTCGGGCATCGGGTAAGCGTCGGGCTCAGTGATATCATTGAGCCGCCTATAATCAATGCACAGCCGGGGCGAGCCGTCTTTCTTTTTTGCTAAGACGATGAGTGCGGCCCACGGGGATGTGCTTTGTTCTACCAGTCCCTGCTCTTCCATGTCCCGTATCATGGTGTCGATTGTGGCCTGTTTTACCGGTGGGTAGGGATACGGTTTGAGTGCTATGGGTGTCTGATTTTTGAGGAGGATGTCGTGTTCTATTAACCTGGTGCGTCCTACCCTACCGTTGAACACGTCCGGATAGTTGCGTACTACTTCGGTGATTTTCGCGCGTGTGTGGTGGTCACCAATTTTTCGACATCAAGTGCCGGGCTGTGGGCGGGTGTCCGACCTTTCCAGCACGCTGTTGTTCTCTTATCCGAGCCTAAGTGAATAGTGCTCGTTGTGTAGTCCCAGGTGACTTCGTTTTGTACGAGAAAGTCGTGACCTAGGAGCATGTCGCAGTATAAGTTGTCCAGAATGGCTGCGTTGAAGGTGACCGTGAGGTCTCCGATTCTGGCTACGAATGTGGAGGTACCACTTGTCATTGTGGTGTGTCCGTCCGCCATTCGTACTTGTGTTGGTTGTCCACGTTGGGGTGTGCCAAATTTGTGTGCAATGTTCGGGCTTACATATGATTTTTGTGCTTGTGAGTCGAGTAGGGCTGTTACGAAGCCTGACCTAAATTCGAGTTCGACCGCGGGGGTCGGAATTTTGTCGGGGCATGTTCGTTTTCCGTTACTCGACGTAGGTTGTGTTGTATAGCTGGGTAACTGGTTCCTAACCGCGCTATCGGTGTTCTGGGAGTCGGTTTGCACCGCAATTACCAGAGCATCCGTTTCGGTTACCTCTGTGCTATTAGTTTGTGCACGTGTTAATTTCGTGGTAGTGGTCGTTGTGTGTGGTGATGATGACCTACTACTTAACGAAATTTTTGTAATATGGGAGGGTGATATATCTGATGACGCCGAGTTTATCGACGCGCGTTTGATAGTTATATCCCCGTCAGTAATGCCGATAATTGCGTGTGGTGGTGTACTGGTATGGCAGTGTGTGTGTGTGTGTGGATGAGGCGGCGGCGCGGACAGGTGTCCGCCGGCTCATTTGCCGTTTCCCGACGTCCGTGAGTGCTCGGGACAGTCACTATTCCAGTGCGGTCCCCCGCAGTATCTGCACGCGTTGGGCGGTCGCGGGTTTTCAGCCGCGCCGTCGTGTGTACGTTGTCGTGCGGGCGGGCGGGCGGTGTGTGTGTGTGTGTGTCGGACCGGGTTTTCTGTAGTCCGGTCTCGATTGTGGTGGGGGTGGTGTTTCGTCCGGTGTGTATTCCAGGACTCCAGCGATCCGTCGGAGGTCTCCGAATGTCACTGGTCTTTGCAGTCGTATGACGTGCGTTCGGTATTCGTTGCGCGTTAGTCCGGCTATCGTCCCGATTAACTGTGTTTCAGATAGTCCGGTGTTCGCGCGGCGTGCTAGTTGTTGCTTTTATATCACGAACTCCGTTAACGACTGCGTAGGTGTCTGTCGGACGGATACTATATCGGCCCGCAGCCGTGATTGTATTTCCACGCTGTCGAATTTTTCTAAAAACTCGACGCGGAATTCATCCCAGGTGAGGTCCAGTAGTTTGATGGTGTTCCACCACGTACTGGCTGCATCCTTCAGCTGCTGCGCGATTATGTTTGTCCAGGCCGACCTATCTATGCGCGTTTGGTACAGTATCGATTCCGCTTTGTGTACGAACCGTACCGGGTCCTCGGGTGTTGTTCCGTGGAACTCCGGCAGTGAATATCTCGCTGCGCATACCTCGTCGTACGGTATAAGCGTCGATTGTTGCGCGGCATAGGTGTGTGTGGAGGAGGGGGCATGGTATAAGTTGTGTGTGTCCTCGAAACGCACTGAACGGTCGGCGTGTTGATATCCCGTGGCCGACGGTTCGCGGGCCGCGGGGCAACTCGTTCCGTTGTCCGTGTTATTCGGTGTGCGCGGGTGTGGGTATGGACGCGTGTTACTGGTCATCAACACTTCCGGTGATGTCCGGTGTTGACCTGATGACATTGCGCTGCGAGGGGTGGTCGGTTGTGGTACGTCGGTTTGATGTTCCGATGTTTGGCGCGCCATGCCCATCTCTAGGCGTCGCATTGTCTCTGCAATGCGACGTTGGTCGTCGCCAAAACGTACCATGCAGCTCTCGAGCATGGCCAGTCGCGATTCCAGACTGTGCTCAAGCGTCGAGTTTTCCGCCGCTTGCCGTACCTCCTGTAGTATACTACGGGCTGTTTGGATTGTGTCCGTCACCTGTTGTTGGTTGGGTGTGAGTTGTGGGTTGGGTGTGTCTAACGGGTGTTGGTGGGGTGCGTGTTCGACCTGTATGTTTCCGATTTGTCCGGCGTCGGGCATGTGATCTGCGTCCGAGTCATTTCCGGTCGGCCTATGGTCTTCCATAGGTTGGAACCTGATTTCGTTGGCCCGTAGGTTCAGGTCCGCGAAATGCTGGGTTAATCGGATTTCCAGGGTATCTTTCGGCCCTGCGTCCGATAACTCTCGCTGCCTGCACTCATAACGTAACTCCGCACAGGTCAATTCATTCATATATTTTCCCGATATGCCGTCCGGTTGCTTTTCCGGTGATGTTTAAGGGAGAATATAAAATGTGACTGTTGTCGGTAGGACGGTATTGTCCGTTTATCGCAGTTTATTTACGTATGAATGTAGGTCAGTGGGTTGTTATTGTTGTTATCGTTGTGTGTATCGTCATGAACTTCAGAGTTCCACAACTGATGTTTCAACTGGTTCAAGTTTAATTAAATCAGTACCTTTGATCATCTCTTCAACAAGGAACAGTGTGTCAGGTACATACATAGTTTTTTTGTAATTATTTAAATTATTATCTAAGACAAAATTTTCAAAGTGTCAATTGATTAAAATTCTAATAAGAATTTTACAATTTGTTTTTTTAATTTTTTGGTATCAACATTAACATTGCCTGTGGTATTATTAAAATGTTAACTACACAATACACATCCTATTGGTGATTAAGATTATAATTATATTTGACCTTTATTACTTGTTTATTTATCATAAATAATTTATGTTAAAGTTTTTAAATGTTTTAATATTGTATTGTTCATTACTTTCTTCTATTATTTTGTATCTTTTATAACTGTATGTATACTTATGTTGATTTATTATACTACTGTATTTGAGCCTCCCAGGTGTTAATTCAATAAATTAATCATTGTTTTTATTTTATTGTATAAATGATTAACAGTATTTTTTTCTAAACGTTATAAAAATTAATTTTTTGAATGTTTGTTTCAAAATATTTACTGTACAAACTGCAAACTAATATAATGCTAAATATTAGTCTTTATCTCTGAATGTAGACCTACTTATAGTATTTGGTTTTGACCAAATATTACCATACGGCATACAGTCAACTAGTCAAGTCAACATGTAAGTGAAATATAATTTGTTTAGTAAATTTAGTTGTACTATGTGTCTATGTACATGTTTTTAATGCCTAGATTATAAAACATTAAAGCTTTGCTTAGTAGTTTAGAATTTGTATGTAGTCATTCTGATTAGGTGGTTATTCTAAACATTTGAATGAATAACATTTTTAATTTATCTATAGATCCTGATGATCCAGTAAATGTTGTTCCAATTTCTTAAGTAGAGCGAAAAATTAGAATTATTCGTGGTCCTTGTCAACCAAAACTTAATATGTACCCTCGTACAAAGTTTGGAGAAAAGCAACGTAGCTTCAATAGTTTCTGGTATGATCAGTTTAAATGGCTTGAGTACAGTATAACAGCAGATAGAGCTTTTTGTTTTCCATGTCGGTTATTTAATAATTCATCCGGTATTAATGTTGGTCATGCAGAAGTAAATTATTCCAAGGTTGGGTTCAATAATTGGAAAAATGCCACAAGCAAATTTAGAGAGCATCAATTAACCAAGACTCACTTGAATAGTACTAACTCATTAACAGATTTTTTACAATCTAAGCCTATCGACATAATTTTAGATGAAAATAATGAACAAATTCGATCACAAAAAGAAATACAAAGATTGAAAAATAGACAAATAATGAATCGTCTAATAGACATAACTCTTTGCTTGGGTATCGGAGGACGTCCATTTCGTGGAAAAAATGAAAAGGATAGTAGTTTTAACAAGGGTTTATTTAAAGATATTGTGACACTTTTATCAAAGTATGATCCATTACTAAAATCTCATCTAGATTCAGGACCAAAAAATTCTTCTTACTGTATCAATCTAATTCAAAATGACTTAATATTATCAGTTAGTAATGTTATTAAAAATCAGTTTAGAGAAAAAATAAGAAATCAAAAAATATCAATTATTGCTGATGAGACGAGTGATATAGGTCACCACGAACAGCTCTCGATTGTTATACGATATTTTGATAATTTCAAGAAATATCCAGTAGAACAATTCATTTGTATGAAAAGAATTACGTCGATTGACTCTGAAACTATTTTCAACACACTACAGCATGTTATCAGTGAGTATGATATAAAATGGGAATCAATTGTTTCTATGTGCTTTGATGGGGCAGCAACAATGTCTGGCAGTTTATCAGGGGTTCAAGCCAGAATTAAAGAGAAAAATGAAAAATCTTTATTTGTTCATTGCTATGGACATTGTTTAAATTTAATATTAGTAGATTCAGTTGGAAGAGAAAATAAGGTAACATTCAATTTTTTTGGAAATATTCAAATCATATACTCATTTGTCGAAGGAAGTTGTACTAGACATGCTATTTTGGAAAAAATAGCAAGTAGTATCAATATAAAACTGAAAACATTAAAGTCAGTATCAACGACTAGATGGGCTTGCCACGCCGAAGCTGTGAGTGCTGTTAAAAAAAATTACGGAGCACTATTAATTGAAATAGCTGAAATTTGTGACAACACTAGACAAGCCGACGTAAGAGTTAGGGGTTAGGAATCTTACATCAAATGAAAACATTTGAATTTATATTTTCTATGCAGATGTTAGATCCTATTTTAAATTTAGTGTTAAAGGTAAGCACATACTTGCAATCTCCAGATTTAAATTTGTTGACAGCTGTTAACTTGGTTAACTCCCTCAAACATTCATTATTATCGTTAAGAAATACTGAAAGCGAGTTTCAAAATATTTTTAAAGAGAGTGTTAACATGTGTGAAATTAATGATATTCAAATACCGGATGTCAAAAAGAGAAAAGTGTCTTCTAAAATAGACAATTCTCGCGACACTCAACATTTTATGAACAGTAAAGAGCAAGAAATGAAGATATGTGTATATTTACCTTTGCTAGATAAGATGATTACTGATGGGGCCAGTACAAATAGGACCATGTGGAATAACTTAGGCATTTCAGGAAAGATAGGGAATACAAATAATAGTTTTTGTAATCCATTTGATGAAACTAGAAAAGTTTTTGTTTTTAGTGACGCACCTCATCTCATTAAGACGATACGTAATCGCTTATACGAAAAAAAATGTTTAAAGGTAATATAAATACATAAAAAGGTTTTTTATATACTTACATTATGTGTTATAAATTTAGTTGGATCCTTCCAAACCATTAGTAAAATGGGAACATTTTTCTGAAGTGTACAGGCTTGATGAAAATAAACTAGGGAAATTATGTCCAAAAATTACTAGGAATCACATATATTTAACTAATTTGTCAAAAATGAAAGTTAAGTTTGCAACTCAGGTAAATATGATATCTAATTTAAAAATGTTTTAAATAATAATGCTATTAAAAATTATCAACTAATTTTAATACTTATGTTAGCTTTTCAGTAACTCAATGGCTGTAGGTATACAATTTTATAGAAATAGAAATGAAAAAAATCTTATACATTCTGAAGAAACAGAACAATTTACCTTGTTTATAAATAATTTATTTGATGCGTTCAATCGTAAATTTCCTGCAGAAGGAATCAGAAAAAATTCTTATGATTTTGAGGTTTTTCTTTATGTTTAACAAATATTTATGTTTGTTGGCACTTGACATTAGATATGTATTGTGTTCTATGTTCAAATCTTTATGTTGCATGATGCTTTTGTGGTTTATCGTTCAAAACTATAATAATATAAAAATAGAATAATGTTAAAGTAACATTTTTATATACTGTGTACTATTAGAAAAACTTTGTGGGAATATTTTTACTTAATATTTTATTAATTAATTCATGCCCATTTTTCAAATAATGTACTTAGATTCTTGAAAATGCAATGAAATGGTTAGATTCTTGGGAGTCAAAAGTTATAGATGGACTCATATCTTCAAATGAATTTTTAACTCAGCAAACAGCTGATGGATTGAGAGTAACAATTAAATCTAGCATTGAACTTTCAAAATATCTGTTGGACAGTTGTAATTTTTCATTTGTATTAACTGCTAAAATGAATCAGGATAAACTGGAAGTATGAAATATTTAATTTTAAAGATTGACCATCTTACACTTACTAACATATATTATTTAAAGAAATTTTTTGGTATAATACGTCAAGTTTCTGGTCCTAACGACCACCCGTCTACACCAACATTCTTACAATTATACAGAATGTTGACTGTATCTTCTCTAATAAAACCACCTAAAAGTGGTAACTGTACACTTGATGAAGGTAAATAATTTAAATGGGTATATATGATCTATAATAAGTATTTTATATATTTACTTACATACTTTCAGTCCAAAAACCGGTACTTGATATTTGTGACTTTAAAAATCTTATTTCAAATGAATCATTGCGTGAAGAAAAAATTAAAAACATGAAGAGTAAATTAGACTTGATAATTGAAGATAAGAACTGGGACTGTGAAGACATATTTTTAGAGCACGATTATACAAAAAGTTCAGTTTTTGAATGCGTGGTTTACTATTTAGGAGGGTAAAGATGATAAATCAATACTATTTCTTACATAAATGTCTAATAAGTTTTTAATTAAATCTGCAGGTATTTAGCTAGACGACTGTGCAAAAAATCCAAGTGTGAAGTATGTATAAAAAATTTAAAGAATGATGGTAACTTAGGTATGGAATCAGAGTTGGTAAATTTAAAAAGTAAAGGATTTTTAACTCATCCTAGTGGTAATTTATATAAGATATTAAAAGTATTGGAAACTTGCTTTTGTAAACATGCAAGTGCTGGTGATGTCTTTGAAAATACTTATAATGAATTTTTTCTTCGTGTGACAAGCTTGACATTTTCATGTTCTATTCATAAATATGAAATGATTACAGATATCTTCACCATATATATAACAATGCGTATGAGGCAATTTACATACATTGAAAATCAAAAATTAAATAAAATTAATAGAGCCAAAAAGAAACTTTCAAAACTTGTATCCAGTTAGGTTATTAAATGTTTTATATTATCATTTATCCGTGTTATATTTATGTATTATAATTGTTTATTTATGTAAAAAATCAAAAAAAATCTCATAAAAATCTAAAAATATTGTGTTGTTTACCGGGTAAGTTAAAACTAAAATACATGGCAAAATTCAAAAAGTATCGTGGAAAAATATAAATAAAGCTAAATAGTACCGCATGGAGCGCTAGGTATCATTCTCGCTAGTATCCGAGGATTGATAGACTAGAGCCTCAATAATCACAGCTGCGTTTCGTAACCTGTTTATCTTAAGCCATGGCCACGGTTATAGTTAAATGGTTAACGTATTGTTCGTTGGCTCCGTTCCTATGTTCATCCGGTCGGTCGTTCGTCGGTCGGTCAAACGGTCTGTTTACCGTTACACAAATACACAATACGATTTTTATTTAGTTTATAGTTAATGTTCATTTCATACATTCTTACTTTATGTTTGTGACTATTATTTTTTTTCAATAATAATATCATCATGAAGGCAGTTAATCCAAAAATAACTTCCTTTTTTACAAGTAAGGGTAACCTTGGAGTTAAAAGGCCGTGTGAAGATGAAGATTCTGATTCAGAAAACTCAAAAAATAATCAGCCACAGGTACCTATTTGTAACGATGTAATTTCAACCGATATAAGTTTGTTTGTCAATCGACGTCTATCTGACGAAGAAAAACTATTGGTAAGAGTTAATTATTATATAGATTATAAGACTATAGGTAATTAAAATGGTATTTTGACTGTTCAAGGTTTTAAAAAATGTATGGAAGCCCCAAAAAAATTATGATTTTCCGTTATTGGAACTTAATAAAGGCAGGAGCTTAAAACTTCAGTATGCATGGCTTGATAAATATTCTTGGCTTGCTTATTCTAAAGCTTTAAATGGTGCTTTTTGCAAGTACTGCGTAGTATTTGCTGGTAATACAGGTGGTGTCGGAAACCAGCCTTTGGGAAATCTTGTAATATCTCCTTTCCAGCAGTTTAAAAATGCACATAGAGTAAAAAAAAAAAAAAACATTGTACCAAAATATAATTGTTTTTTTGATCTTTTAAAACTTATCTTACACTTATCTGTACAGACTTTAGGTGTTCATCAAGCTAGAGAATATCATATTGCTTCAGTTACTGACTCTGAACATTTTATTAGAATAAAAGAAAATAATCAGCCGATAATAGTTGAAAAAATAGATTCTAACAGGTTGCAACACTGTAAAATGAGTTGCATGAGTATATTATGTAGTAGAACTATAACACTTTATATGGTTAGTTATATTTTTATTACCAACACTCCACAGACGTGCTAAAATCATCGAAAATAGAAAAAGACTGATTCCGATCATAGAATGTGTTTTGTTGTGTGGACGTGAAGAAATTCCATTGAGAGGGCATAGTGACTATGGGAGAATTATTTTTGATGGTATGCCCCTTATTTTTTTATTTTGTACTCATAATTGATTAGATGACCATGACGGATCTAGAGAAGGCAATTTCCGTGCTATTCTTAAGTATCGAGCCAAAGGTGATCAGTTTTTAAAAAACATATTAGAGGGTCCTGGTAAAAGGAATAAGTATATAAGCCCAATTATTCAAAATCAAATTATAGAATCATGCAATAAAATTATTATAAAAAAAATTGTTTCCAAAGTAAACTCTGCTAAATGTTTTTCCATCTTGGCTGATGAGACTACCGACATATCAACAAAAGAGCAGCTGTCACTTACTGTACGGTATATTGATGATGATGCTATTCTTCATGAAGACTTCCTTCAATTTTATGTGATTGAAAGTTTAACTGGGTCCAACCTAGCATCCTCTATTTTAAATGGTGAGTGTTTCTATATTACATTATGTTAATATTTATTTGCCAATATTTTTATATTTTATTATTATTCCAAAGCTTTAAGTAGTTGTGGTATCGATTGTGACTTCCTTTATGGCCAGGGTTATGATGGTGCAAGCAACATGTCGGGAAAATATAATGGTGTCCAAACAGTCATAAGACAAAAATATCCAAAGGCGTTATATGTACATTGTGCTGCGCATAGTTTGAATCTTGCTGTATCTACTTCATGCAACATCAAATCAATAAGAAATTGCTTTGGAGTAGTTGAAAAACTTTATGTATTTTTCAATACCCCTAAAAGGCAAAATGTACTGATAAGTGAAATAGAGAAAAGTGATACAGAGTTTCATGTCAAAACCCTTAAAAGACTTTGTGTTACCAGATGGGTACAAAAATATGATTCTCTGAATGATTTCTATGAACTATTTCCTGTTTTAGTTAAAGCACTTGATACAATTTGTTCAGAATGGAGTGATACTACAGATGCAAGTATCCTTAAAAAATGTATACTTGATTCTGAGTTCCTAATTGCCTTAAGTGTCACAAAGGTACCTACTATTTTTTTTAATACATTTAGGGCCGTTCTTACAATTTGCTTTAAAGTGTCAGTTAGCGCTTACCAGTGGAATTTTATGGATTAAACTCCACCAGTTTATGCTATTTGACACTTTATTAGTAAAGTATGATCCTTATTGTGTGGTGTAAACTATGTGTATCTTTAATAATATTTTAATTTGTCTAGTTACTTTTTTCTTTTGGACTTCCACTATGTAAATTATTGCAGAAAGAACGTATCGATTTAAAATGTACAGTTAATATGATTGAAGTTTTAATAATAACGCTAAAAAAAATTAGAGAAGATGCCAAAAATGAATTTCATATTTTATATGAAAATGTAGAGGTAATTTAGCATTGGATTTTATTTGTTAAAATATAAATATTCAATAAAATTAATTATAAAAAAAATAAAAAAAATTGTTCTGAGGTGAACTCTCTTAAAATAATATAACACAATTAATATATTATTTATGTTAACAGAAAATAGCTAGTGAATTTGATTTGGAATTGACAAAGAAAAGAGTTGTAGGAAAACAAACAAACAGAGAAAATCCACCCAATACTAATTCAGTTGAAGATTATTACAGAGTGACGGTGTTTGTGCCATACTTAGATAATTTTATCAGTCAATTGTCAACCAGATTTTTAAATCATAAAACAATATTTAATGGTGAGTAGTATTTTTTTTAATCTAGTAAATGTTGCATGTATAATATATTTTTTTTTATTTTAGGATTTGATTGTCTTTTCAAAACAAGCTTGAATAAAGAAGAGAGGGAAGAATTCAAAACACTTGTTGAATTTTATTCACCCCATGTTGAAACTATTGATATTTGTATCAGTGAATTACAGATTTGGAAAAATACAATTCAGGATGCTGTGTTCAAAAATGCCTTAGAAGCAATAAAAATATGTGACAAAGATGTTTTCCCCAATGTACATTTTTTGATAAAAATATTTTTCACACTTCCTGTCTCAACAGCTGAACCAGAGAGAAGTTTTTCAAGCATGAAACGTATAAAAACGTATTTGAGAAATTCTATGAAAGAGGTAATTGAATTATTTGATCCTTTATAATAAAATAAACTTACGTTATAAATGTACATTTAGACGAGATTAAACGGTTTATCATTGATGTCTATACATCGAGACATTGAAATAAAAGTTGATGAAGTCATAGATGAGCTGGCATTAGACCCAAGAAAAATTGACCTTCTTTTATAAGTATTAAATGAGACTACTGAGATTGTTACTGATTATATTAAGATGTATTATAATATGAAAATTATATATTATAAAAATAAATATTTATATGCAATTTAAAGTAATTATGTCATTGTTGTGTTGTTGGGGGGTGTGGGGGGCGTAGCCCCCCACGGGTCTGTTTACTACAGTTCTTGTCATCCACCCCCCAGAACAAAAAAAAAAGTTACTAAATGTTAAATAAATATTTTACTACGGGTTTTCTAATAATTTAACGATGTAGATAGAGTAGATAGACTGTCTATAATATAGCTATCTAAAACGACTAAAACCGTTGGGTTATTTTGGTGTGGAATATCGCTGCGTTATCTTAATTGCAATTTGTGTTACCCAGAATCGATTGACAGATAGGACCTATACGCTTGTCGCCGCCCGTGTGTGCAAGCTCGTACTGAATAGTATCTTTTCGTTGCATTATTTTCATTTCTTGTTCTTTTGCTGTCGTTGTCGTTGTTGCATCAGGTCTCGTTCAGTATTGTAATATTCAGAAGTAAGTTTGATATACATAAATCAAGTTATAATATTAGTTATACTATTTTATTTTAATATTTATACTGTAGTCTGTATCTGGATACTTGTGTACTTAACTGTATGTTTTTATGTGTTTATTTACAAACCATTTTATTATCATTTTAAATTAATTTAAAATTGAATCCATAAGAATTATTTGACTATCTCACTATTTCAAAAAATGTCTTCCAAAAAACAATTAAATATACAGTCATTTTTCAAATCTCCGTCATCTACGTCAATTTCAACTCCTCAAGAAAATATAGAACATTCGTCAAATAATACTGATTCGTTGGTTCATGAATCTGCTGAACATAGTACTTCTTCGGTCAATTATAGTACCCGTGATATTTTTAATTACATAAAAAAAGTTTTAACACAAAATGAAATACAAGAAGTATTAAATAAAACCTGGATGCCCGATGAAAATTTTTCTTTTCCTACAAAAGCAGTTATTGTTGGAAAAGAAAAAACACCAAGATTTTTAAAATTTCAATTTAAATGGTTTTCTAGCTATTCTTGGTTAGTATATTCTGCTATTGACAACGGAGCGTACTGTAAATTTTGCGTAGCTTTTTCCAAATACTCTGGAGGGATTAACAATCACTAGGCTCGTTGGTCATAAAAAAATATAATAATTGGAGACATGCGTTAGAGTATTTTAAAAATCACTCAAATCTCGAATATCACAAAAAATGTGTGTTGGATGCAGATAGATTTTTAAACATGGTGAAAAATCCTACTTTATCGATTGATAAACAAATTGACATTGGAAAAGCTAGAGAAGTAATGAAAAATCGTAAAAATATAGTTCCTATAATCGAAGCAATTATTTTGTGTGGCCGTCAAAATTTAGCGCTTAGAGGTCATCGAGATTCAGGAAAAATTTTAACATGTTCAGATTCCGAAATAAACAATGAAGGCAATTTTAGAGAAATTCTTCGATACAGGGCTCAAGGTGATAATGATTTGAAATCATATTTAGAAGGTCCTGGAACAATCAAATATACTAGTGCTACAAGTCAGAACGCAATTATTGAAGCGTGCAATAAGGTATTGCTTGATAAAATAGTTTCAAGGGTTAATGCATCAAAATGCTTTTCTATTTTAGCAGACGAAACAGCAGATGTGTCGGGGGTAGAACAAGTGTCTCTATGTGTAAGGTATGTTGAAATAAACCATCTTGAACTCCGCGAAGAATTTTTACAATTTGTGCCAACATTTGACGTGACGGGAAAGGGATTGGCAAAACTAATTATTGATAATCTTCAAAAATATGGCATAGATACTAAGTACTTAAGAGGCCAAGGATATGATGGAGCAGCATCCATGTCAGGTAAATTAAATGGAGTTCAAGCACACATAAAAAAAATACACCCATTGGCAATGTACGTACATTGCTCAGCACATTCATTAAACCTGGCAGTTTCTAAATCGTGTAGTGCAGCAGAATTAAGAGATTGCTTATCAACTTTAGGTAAAGTCCGTGACTTTTTCATTTATCCAAAAAGAAAATCTGTTTTACATCATCAAATTGAAAGTTCTTCCGAGATATCATCAAAAAAAACATTAAAAAGAAGTTGCGAAACAAGATGGATCGAAAGATTTCATGCAGTTAATGATTTTATAGAGCTTTATAATCACGTTATTGAATCATTAGAAATAATATCTGAATGGGTTGATAGTGAAACATCGGGTAAAGCAAGGATTCTTAGAAACGCTGTATTAAATTTAGAATTTTAAGTATCTCTGTTCGTGTTAAATAAAGGATTTAGTATAGGATTACCTCTATCAAAATTATTACAAAATCCAAATATTGACTTAAAAGTAGCAGTAATACTAGCCAATGATACTAAACAGGAGTTACAAGATCTCAGAAAAAATGCTGAAGAAGTTTTTAAAGATATATTTGGACAAGTAAAAATATTAGCTGAAAGTTTTGATATTGAAATTAAAATGCCTAGACTTTCAAACAGACAAATTCATAGAAATAATGTTCCAGCAAGTTCACCAGAGCAATTTTACAGAGCATCAATATTTATTCCTTATTTGGACAAATTTATTAGTGAGTTAGACAATAGGTTCATAAACCATCAAGTAACTTTGTCGAATTTTGACTCTTTGTTTCAAGAAAACGGTCACCTCGAAGACTTTAAGAATCTTTCAGATAAATATATTGAAGATTTACAGGAAAACGGATCTTCTAACATAATATTTGAATCAGAATATAAGTTATGGCAAAGAAAACTTATGCAAACAAATCATAAACCAAAAAATGCTTTGGAGGCTTTAACTTTATGTAATATATCTATTTACCCAAACATTTTTAAACTTCTCCAAATTTTGGCTACACTCCCGGTCTCTTCTTCGTCAAATGAGAGAACTTTTTCAAACTTGAAGAGGATAAAAACTTATCTTAGAAATTCTATTTCAGAGGTACCTATTTATTTATTTATAAAGTATGAGTATAAATAATTAGATAACAGTATATTAATTATCTATATTTTTTTTTTTATTTTAGGGAAGACTAAACGGGTTAGCTATGTTATCTATAAATTCAAAAGATAAAATTACACCAACAGAGGTAATTGAAGAACTGGCGAAAAAGAAAACACGTTTACCCTTTTCAATTTAAAATTTAAAATGAAGAAACATGTAAAGTTAAAGATGACATTGTATTTAAATTATTTTATTATTTTATTTGACAAATTAACTGATATTCTAATTGATGTAATTATCCTGAAAATTAATTTTACTAAAATTGTGACATTTTTTCAGTTTTAAAATTATATTGTTTGTATTCATTCTATCTCTTGTTATTTCTTGTTTCAAAGTAAGATGAAACAAGTAAGCTTTTTCATATTATGACTTTTTAAAATTTAACCCCCCCCCCCCCAAAAAAAAAAAAAATTATTGAAAATACGCCACTGTAACTACCTATCGAGATGAAATGTACAATTAAATCTATAGCACTTGAGCCATTTCTTCACAACGACGAATTCTGTATTAAATATGTTAATTCGTAGAAATCGTGTGTACTAAAACCTTAAATCACATATTTTTACGTTTCCGGTGTGTATATATCGTGTGGTTTTATTGTAGTCCGATAAACATATACTGAAATAAAGACAATTAGGTACATAATAAATACGTAATAATAATATATATATATGCTAGGTAATTTAGCTGGGATTCCGAATACGTCGCGAGCGGGGCGGTGAGACGTTTAAAACTTTTAGAATCGTTAATTATCGTTCAAACCGAACGCGGCACCGGCTAAAAAGAATTAATATAATAATAAAATAAATAATTTGCGAAAAAAAAGAATTTCGAATTAACACACGGCAAATTTACACATTCCGCCGCGGCCGGTATCGAATAATATGTAATTTAATTATTGTCACTCTGGAGCAAGATTAGTATTATAAACTGAAACGTTTCTCCTGTAAAAATGAGTTTATTATATTATAAGGCTATTTACAACTTATTTACTAGATAATTAACAAACCTGTAAAAATGAGAAACAACATTCAATGTTTATAGATCCCAATCTTGTCTCTCACAAGTTACAAAATATATTTTAACAATTATAACAAATTACTCTAAGCATAATAATTAATTTATCCTATCACATGTTATATCTTATCAAATCATTCAAAATAATAGTAATCACCACGATTAAAGATAGTATGGTTGCGTGACGACGACCAAAAAGCGGTGATGTAAGTGCTTAAGTCTAAACTGACTGCCTAGTGCTGCTATCTATTGATTATATGTAGAAAATATGAGTTTTTTCATATAACCACTAGATATGTAATTTATTATCTCATATTGTTATTTATAATTATAACACAGTCATACGTCGTTCTTAGATTTTTTTAATATTAACATTGCAAAAAATAATTTAAAAAGTCAACACATTTTACAGGTATATATTATTCTTTATTTTTTATTATGAAGAAACTAATTTTGACAGTTTTTTTTTTGTTTTATTTTGTTTTTTCATTTCCTGGTTTTTAGCATATGCGTATTGCCTCATACACATTGTTATATAATGTACATAAATATCAGTCATAACTTTACTCTTGTGCTCTGCACATCCCCATTGTAATTTAAAATTAATATTTTGTAGAAATTCATCAATCGTATCATCAAATACATTGATCTTTAATCGTGGTAATCACTCTTAAGTAATGATATCACATAATCAATATGTCTTATCAGCCTACCTTATCAATTAACGCGAATTCAAATACCTAAGAAGTATACTTCTTATATCTCCCCCCCTTGGGAGAGAGAAACGTCTTCAACAGCTCGTTCCGCGTCATCTTCCAGTGGACTTAGTTTTGAGTAGTGAAAAATGTTAGACTCTTCTTTTTTGTATCCAGTGTTTACTTTATACATTGTGTCAGAGATCTTTTTTAATATTTTATATGGTCCTATTTTTAACTTATCTAATTTTTTTCTGTTGAGACGGTTTCCGTTTTCTACATATACCATTTCACCAGTTTGGAAAACATGATCCTTTCTATTTCTGTCATATACTTTTTTATTATACTCATGGTATTTTAAGCTGTTTTGTAGTGCCTTGATTCTATTTTCTTTTAAATTTGTGAGTTGTTGATTTGTAGCTAATTCTTTTGGCAAAAGGGTAGTTATAGTGCCTTCCATCAAATATTTTGGACTAAATTTTGTTACTGTGTGCACCGTTTCATTATACTTTTGTACGCATTGTTGTGCTATGGTTGTCCAGGCTTTCCTGTCACTAGTTTCATTCACCTTACATCTTATTTTATTCACTAAGGTCTGGTTCAACCGTTCATTTAAGCCATTGGAAAAAGGTGCATTCACCGCTGTGAAAATTAGCTGAATGTTTTTGTTTTTTATATGTTCTTTAAATTCATAGGAATTAATTCCTGGATATTGGTCGACCAAGATTTTCCCTATTTGTTCATTATCTGTCACTTTTTTTACCAATTTTATGAAGTCACTACCTGATTGAGTCTTCGAAGTTATAATATGTGCGAACCTTGTAAAATGATCTACAAGTAGGTGCATATATTTTTTTGTTGATCTTGAGCCTCCAAATCCTCCTATAGTGTCAATTGACATTATTTCATAGGGTTTTTTTGACGGACCCAGCTGTGATAACAATCCATATTTATAATGGCCTCTTGATTTATTTTGTATACAGATTTCACATTTTCTACATGCATCTTTGATGTTTTCTAAAAGATTTTTGGCAGTGTAATATTTTTTCATCATAATTGTCATTTGACTTATTCCAATATGATTGAACTCTTGTGTACCTTTAATATTAGTGTCCTGCTAAACACTTCTGATAATATAATTTTCCCGTTTCGTAAATATAAATTATGTTCGTTGCACATTGCTTTTTGACTTTTTATTTCCTTATTCTTTTCTTGGTCTTTCTTGATACTTTCTAGACTTATTATATTTACTGTTTTCAGAATATCTTCTTCATTTTCATCAGCTTCCAATACAGGATTCCTACTTAAACAATCCGCTTCTATATTGAAATTTCCTGGATTATATATCACCTTAAAGTCGAATTGAGACATATAATAAGTCAAGTCACCCAGTTCTTCGTCTGGTCGAGCTTTTATATTTAAATCCTTCAAAGGTTTGTGATCCGAATACACTTCAAAAGATCTACCAATCAACCAGTATTGCCAAAATTTAATAGCTTCTTTAATAGCTAATGCTTCTAAGTATATCGCTTTCTTTTTACTTTGTGCACTTGTTAATTTTTTTGAAAAATATGCTACTGGTTTTTCGTTATTATCTGATTGAGGTTGTTTCAGTACTGCTCCCAATCCTATAATACTTCCATCAGTATAAATTTTGATTGGTAATTTAGAATCATAAATAGTCAAAATTGGTGTTTTACATAAATAATTTTTTAAATAATTGAAGGCCTTTTGACATTCTTGTGACCAAATAAATTTTTGGTTTTTTTTCTAAGCAATCTATGCAGTGGTTCTAAAATAGTTGCAACCTTCGGCACATATTCATGATAGAAATTAATTTTACCTAGAAATTGACGAATGTTTTTTTGTGTAGTTGGCGTTGGGAAGTCCATTATTGATTTAAGATTATCTGTCATAGGTCTCACTGTATTATAACCTATTATATGACCTAAGTAATCTACTGTATCTGTTGCAAAAAAACATTTTGATAACTTTAACTTGAAACCTTCTTTTATTATTGCATCCAATAATTTTTTTAGGTGTTCTAAATGTTTTTCAAATGTTTGTGAAAATATCAATATATCATCAATGTAGTTTACTGTGAAATTTGTCAACTCATATTTTCTAATTATATTGCTTAGAATTCTTTGGAATATTGCCGGTGACGTTTTCATTCCAAAAGGCAGACACGTCCATTGGTAATGACCATCCTGGGTAACAAAACCTGTTTTACTTCTGTCTTCAATTCTTAATGGAATTGACCAAAAGGCAGAATTAATATCTAATTTTGAAAAAACTGGCAATTTCTAGTTTTTGTTACTAAGTCTTCTATTCTTGGAAATGGTTGTGACTGTGGTATTATTATTTTATTTAATTCTCTAAAGTCTATACACAATCTAGACTTTTTATTTTCATATTTTTTAAATGCAAGAGTCACAGGTGCTGCAAAGGGGCTATAAGATTCTTCTATCAAGTTCCTCTTTAACAGCCTTGCTATTTGTTGCTCTATTTCTTTTTTATCTTCCATTGTACACTTGTATGGTCGCTTGCTGCAATATTTGTCTATTGTCAGATCAATTCTAGCTTCATATTCTTGTACAGTTCCAATATCAAATTTATCTTTAGTAAATATTTGTTTATATTTATTTACTAGGTTAATAATTGATTTTCTATTTTCCACACTTAAGTGATCTGTAATTGCTTTAAAATTATTTGTATTGATGCATTCATTAAAATTTATTTCATGGATACCTTCTTTATTTTTATTTTTTTCTGTTATATATGCCTTTTCAGGATTATCTTTTTTGCAATTATTATTGTCACAATTAGATTCTTTCCCTTTTTGTACTATACACAGATTTTCATCTTGAGATAAATGAAATTGTTTTATTAGGTCTAGTCCAATGAGAAAATCATACTTGAAATTTTCATTGTCTATCACAAAGACATCAACATCTTTTTCTATGTTGAAAATTTTAACTTTTATTTTGATTAAGTGATCGGTTTCATTCACACCATTGATTGTTCTTAATTTAGCTTTTTTAAAATCAGATTTGTTTATTTTTAATTTTAGTGTTTTCGCATTAATGAGTGATACATTTGATCCTGTATCATAAACCCCATTTATAACAAATTGTTTACATATTGTAACTTTTAATTCAATCAATGGTGTGTATACTAGTTTTTTGGATTTTGTTCATCTGTTTCTATGTCTATTAAAGAATTGTTTATTTTTTTCTCTTTTTCTTGCGCATCTTTATACCAACAACTTTCTAATGGATGAAAACGAACTTTGTTTAATTTTTCTTTACAAATTGTACATGGTGTTTTTAATTTAAATCCTTGTTCATTTACTTTTTTAGGTATATCTGGTTTTTTTTTATTTGTTAGGTGTTCTAACTTACCCAATTCATTATATAGATCCTCTGTTTCAATTAAAGTATTTCTATCAATTTTATCGGTTACATAGTTGGGTAGACCTACTGCAATTAAATCAATCAGTGTACTCATATCAATACTTTTCCTTGTTTCTAACATCAACTTTTCTTTTCTTAATGCGTATTCTATTAGTGATCCTGTTTGATATTTAAAATTAATTGCATACCTGATTGGGTTCCATCCTTTATTAGCAAAAGTGTCACAAAATCTTTTTTTCCAGTCCAACCATTGTGAGTTAATAGTTAGTTTTATGAAGACACATTCATACTAATCTATACATGATTTTTCTAGGAAAAGCTTCAATAATTTAATTTTTTTCTCATCTTGTGTCACATTGAATCTGTTGCATTCATCTTCAAATTCATTCAACCATTGACTAGCGTTTTGTGTTTTATTGTTAAACTTATTTATAGTTAACTCTTTTGCAATTTTTTCAATAGGTTTTTCATCTGACTTTCGATTACTTTCAATTAATTTTTCTACTAATTTTTCCAATGTCGTTGTTTGTGCCGACTCATTCATAGTATTATTATCTATTGTTACCTCTTCTAAGTAATAATCTTTGAATTGTAAATTTTCCTCTTCATCGAGGTAGACTTCTCTAATTTTTTCAGTAACCGTCATCCAGATTTTCCTAAATTGATTTCTTTTTGTTATACTTTTTTTCACTTTTGAAAATATTTCATTGTTTGATATCACTGTATGAAATGATGCTGGTTGTATTTCATCAGGCAAAATAAACTTCCTCTCATCTGGAGTTTCGATTGAGGTTATGCAGAGTATATTTGATTTTCCATCTGTACTACCTCTCATTTTAAATTCAAACTTCAATTTTTCCATTGTTTCTTTTTCTCTTTAAACGAGAATGTTGTTTTATAATATGTAATTTAATTATTGTCACTCTGGGGCAAGATTAGTATTATAAACTGAAACGTTTCTCCTGTAAAAATGAGTTTATTATATTATAAGGCTATTTACAACTTATTTACTAGATAATTAACAAACCTGTAAAAATGAGAAACAACATTCAATGTTTATAGATCCCAATCTTGTCTCTCACAAGTTACAAAATATATTTTAACAATTATAACAAATTTAACAAATTACTCTAAGCATAATAATTAATTTATCCTATCACATGTTATATCTTATCAAATCATTCAAAATAATAGTAATCACTCTTAAGTAATGATATCACATAATCAATATGTCTTATCAGCCTACCTTATCAATTAACGCGAATTCAAATACCTAAGAAGTATACTTCTTATATATATCGTGTGGTTTTATTGTAGTCCGATAAACATATACTGAAATAAAGACAATTAGGTACATAATAAATACTAATAATAATATATATATATGCTAGTTAATTTAAGCCGCGCATACGCTAGACCCGAACCGGCCGGACCGGCCGAACCGAAAAATATTCGGTCCGAATTTTTTCGGGTATAGCTGCATTGAGTGGCCCCGAATTTTCGTTCTGAATTAAAATAAGTTAATAGCTAAATAAATGATTAAATAATCATGATAATAACTACAGTAAACCACGTATTTTATTTTCTACAATCAGTTTTCGACAGTTGACGAATGCAGTGCATGGTGTGCAGTTGTACTTACTAGTAATATTTTATAAAAAAAAAAATATGGAATATAATAGTTCTTCAGATGATGAATGGGATTCATTTTTATTAGAGAGCCCCATCTTTAAATCGCGGAAAAGATATTGGGTGCATAAACTTTGGCAACAACGAGATGATAGTGGTGAATTTCAAAATGTGTGCACTGTTTTAAAAAATTACCCATCCAAATTTTATAGCTACTTTCGTATGGATATATCAACGTTTGAATATATTTTAAATGCCATAAAAAACGATTTGACAAAATATTCAAATTTTAGACGCTGCATTGAGCCCGAAGAAAAATTAGCTGTTACTCTCAGGTAAAGTTATTTTAATTTTATTAATTTAAAAATGTATTAAATATATAAATAATTATTTTTAAATAAAGTATAAGTATTTAAATGTTCAAAATAAAAAAAATATTGTAAATTACTGTAACTACTATTATCAGAATTATATAGACTATATTAAAACTTTTATTATAACTTATTATTTAAACTACTATTATTATTAAAAATATTGTACATTTACATAACGTTTTATTAATTATTGACACTCGTTTGTAACTATTATTTATAAATTAGTGTACGAATATTGGCAATCTTGAACAACAGATGATTTTTCATAATTTGTAGTATACTGCAGTAATTGCGGCTGTTGTGGATAATCTGAATAGCCAGATGCACTGGAACTTCTGCTAGGGGTCATTTCTTCCGATTCAAGCGTTTTAGTGATAATACTGAGTACTTCCATTCTAACTTTCATTTTTTTTAATGAATCCATTTTTTTAAAACTTGGCAACAAACTCATTAAAAAGTGGTAATCTTCATCACTATCAGTATTTGAATTTTTTTTCGTTTTAAGACGTTCTTCAAACAGTTTAATTTTTTTCCGTTCGATTTCTAATGCTTCTGTTTGATACGATTTACGTTTCGAATGTTTCCTATATTGAGGTGTTGTATTATTTTGCACGTTAGGAATATTATTCAACCCAACTTCTTCATCTTCGTGTTCATTTTGTTCAACATATTCATCTTCATCAGTTAAATCAAGTTCGCTGTTATTATCTACAGAATCGTCGAGTGTGGGAATTCTAGGGTCTCGAGATATATTGGTCGCTGTATTTCTAGGTGTCATATTATCTTTCAAAAATAACAACTGATTAAAATATGGCCATTTTGAGGATTGTGGTGTGAATCCTTGTCCAGATTTAGGTTTAGGCACTTTCTTAAACTCTTTTCTAAACGTGTCTCTTAAACCTTCCCATTTTTTCTTCGCTTCTTCGGCTAAAATGCATTACATATTATATATTATATTAAATTTCAGTAGGTTTCAATAAATTAAATTGTTTGGTTAATTTGGTTAGGTATGTTTATGAGTACACAACAATTTTAATTTATTATTTAAATAATTTAATAATATTTAGGTTTTTGTTATATATTTAACTTTCTGGAGTTTACTATGTATTATTGTATAATTTTAATTTATTAATATTCAATGTGTTATACATATATAAATATGTTATATCCATTAATATTAAATTAATATTAATTTAAATTCTTTATTAAGTTTGTATAACATTAAAAAAAAATATATCAACACATTTAAATAATGTTCAATATTTATTTAGTTAAGATTTTATTTTGTTTTAAATTATTTTGCAGATATTTATCAACTGGTATGTCATTTCGAGCATTAGCACTTTGCTTTAAAATGCATAACACTACGGTTGGTGCAATTATATATGAAGTATGTGACGCAATATGGAATAGACTATCGACAACACATTTATCTATTCCAACTCCAGAAGATTTTTTAAGTATAGCAAATGAATTTAATGTGAAATGGAACTTCCCGCATTGTATTGGCTGTATAGACGGAAAACATATACGTTTACGAAGTCCTACTCACTCTGGGACTATGTGTTATAATTATAAACATTTTTTTTCCATCGTACTACAAGGTGTATCTGATGCCAATTATAAATTTATATTTGTTGATGTTGGAGCGTACGGAAAACAAAGCGACGGAGGAACATATGCATCATCAACTTTGTCAACTTTTATAAACAATGAAAATAATGTACCAAAATCATCTAATTTGGAGGGAACATCTGTAGAAGTACCATATTTTATGCTAGGTGATGACGCTTATCCATTAAAACATAATATTATGAAACCTTTTTCTAGACGACTATTATCAAAAGAAGAACGTATTTATAATTATCGTCATGCTCGTGCCCGTAGATGTGTAGAAAATGCTTTTGGAATTATGGTATCAAAATGGAGACTCTTGCATAAGCCGATCGAAACAACAGTAGACAATGCAATTAAAATAGTTCAGTGTATTTGTCTTTTACATAACCTTATAATAGATAAAGAAGGGCAACCATGTGCACAAACACTAATATCTGCTGCGAGTTCGTATGAAAACGATAGAAATGAAAAAAATGTAGGTAAGGACAAATCTAATAAGACCATTTAATCGGAGTTCAAACTTGTCGACTTTCGTAAGAGACACATTAAAAAATTATTTTATTAGTCCTATAGGATCGATTTCATTTCAAGAACAGTATGCAAACGTTCAAAAGTAGTTAGTTTAATAATTGTAGGTATAATAACGAGGTATATTAAGTACCTATTATGTTAAAATTGTATTATTACTTGTATTGTATAGGTATTATTATTATTATTATTTTTTTTTTTTGATCATTTAGCTACATTTATTATTATAATTGTATATCTTTAAATTACAAAACCAATTTCTTTTTATTATTAATATTAATATAAGTTTAAGTAATGCATTACCTGTTGTACCCAGATTTGTAGCAATACGTGTCCATATAATAATTTTCTCATCTCTGTTATGATATTTTTCATGCTTTTGGTTCCAAATTTGGTTTTCCGCCAAAACCAAATTTATGAGTTTTTCTTTTTCAAACTTTAAAGATGACATAATATTAGGAACTTTCACGTGCGACGTATTTACAACTACTAAAATACTTACGAGTTATAGTACGACTATACATTATCGAAAAACCAATGTGAAACGGTCGATAAAATTGTAGATAAAACGCACGTTTTCAAAACATATATACTAAAATACCACGATTTAAGATATATCTAAAGTACTTAATACTAGGACATAGTAGGTACTAGGTAGTAGGTACACAACCACAACGATGTTATCAAAACACCAAATGTGATATGATCGATAATGACTGTAGTTACAAATTATATTGAAAATTAATTACAATATTTTATTGATTAGCGTCTCAAATCAAGAGCATCTACCTATACATAGAATAGTACTGCTAATTTTCGGCCGAAAAATTCAAACATGTTTGAACGGTTGAAATCCGAACCGACCCGAATTTCGGTTCGGGCTATCGGTTCGGTACAAATGTATGCACTCACATATAAAATCGGCATTTTGATTTTTTTCGGTTCGGTCGGTCCGGCCGGTTCGGGTCTAGTGTATGCGCGGCTTTAGCTGGGATTCCGAATACGTCGCGAGCGGGGCGGTGAGACGTTTAAAACTTTTAGAATCGTCAATTATCCTTCAAACCGAACGCGGCGACAGCTAAAAAGAATTAATATAATAATAAAATAAATAATTCGCGAAAAAAAAATCGAAAAAAAAGAATTTCGAATTAACACTCGGCCGCCACAAATTTACACAATCCGCCGCGGCCGGTATCGAACGCTCCACCAACGGGTAACCTGCCTAACGCCCTAATCCTACCTACCTAGCCGCTGAGATGAGAATAGGAGTGAAATCAATGCCTCTTAAGGCGTCAATTATATATAGTTATTTATCAATTATTGTCTATTAATTAACTTGATTTTATGCTAATGATGAATAAAACCTATCTACCTATAGTATAGTCATATCGATCAATAATTATATATTGTTGCGTCCCAACTCGTGTCGATATATATATCAAATCAGGAAATATAGATATAATGTGTGTTTATTAACATATATTTAATACAAAAATACAATATTAAAGCGTGAGAGAGTGGTGAGTGGTGTTACGACCTGCCTCTGAAACTTGATAGACTAAGACTGTGAGTGGTGTTACGACCGGCCTCCAAATGTCTTGTCTATCCCTAGCCGTCTCTAGCTCTCTATAACCGTCTATAACCGTCTATAACCGTCTATAACCGTCTATAACCGTCTGATGAGCTCTTGTCATGGGCTCCCTTATATATGCTCGTATACTTTAAGAGTGGGTGGTCGTAGTGGTAGCGAATGTTCGCACAAGGATAGAATTTGGGTCTCGTAGCATAATTTGTTATTCTGGTCGATCCGTATCCTGTCCCAATAGTATAGAGACTTTTCTAAGAAGAGACGTGTGACAACACTTTTATAGCTTAATTGTTCACTACGCTCTATGCAATGACCTCGGCATGATGTCTTATAGTAATTGCCTACCGTAAAATGGGGTGACTCCGGACAAATTTGAACGTTTTTTCAAAAATTAACCTCAATATATTGTTTCTAAAATTATGAAAAAAATATATAATGTTCTTTAGGTATGTTGAAATCATATAGCAGAAGAATAATTATAAAAGTCATTAAAGTTTACACTTTTGTTAAAAGTTGAAAACTGTCCGGAGTCGCCCGCAAAATGGGGTGACTTCGGATACCTTTTGAATTTCATTAAAAACCGATGTTAAAATTACAATGGTTGACTTCGGACAGTGAAGATATTTTTAAAAAAAATTGTAACGAATCAAACAAAAAAAAAACCATAACTGTATCATAAATACAACGTAGTTATTTTATTCAATATTTTAAATAACTTAACAAAATAATTTTTTACTTTTATAAAAATGTCAACTTAAAATTAAAAATACTTTTTCTTTTTAATCGTAAACTAATTATTATCAAACAAAACTTTTATAAAATATTATATTAGGTGTGTAAATTGTAAATTAATTTTATTTCTTCAATGAAAATTAGTTGTATCAATCTTGTCAAAAATAAAACGTCCTCGTTTCATTATTTTACTGGGCACTAATTTTCGTACTACTTGCATCTTTGTGATATTACTCTTATCTTTGACTTGTGGAAAAACGAAATATGACTCTTCATGTGCACTTGTTTTTTTTCTCAAAAAGTTCACGTATATTAAAGGAGATTTATCAATTTCCACTTGTCCAATATACATAATATTTCGTTTATTTGTTTCATATTTAACAATAATAAAGTCACCCTTTTTTAGTACAATATTTGGATCAATGCAATCTTCTTCGTTAATTATTTCCGATAAATCGTTGTCTTGTGTCCCGCTGGTAGAAGGTGCATAAATATCAATTGAATTTTCTTCCTGGTCGTTGTCGGGATCATCTAAGTCATCAACATCGTGTAATTCGTCTTTTTTTTTAATATCATCTATTCTTACACTTTTTCCTGCAGATACATTAATTTTTTTTCCTCTACATTTTTTTATTGTATCTTTTTTATTTCTTACATCAGACAAAATATCAACAAATGCTTCAGTCCACGACCTTGATATATCATCGTCGTTTTCTTCAGATTGACTTGGAACTTTATTTAAAACTTTTTGCTTATTGAATGGGTAGATACCTGTTGCACTAAATCCTGACTTAATATTATTTTGCATAGTTTCATTTAATTTTTCTAAAGTTTGTCGAAGTAGTTTGGGAAATTCGGATTTAGGTATTGGTCCAGAGTTTTTGACTTTCCAGGTATCTAAAGCATTTCGCCAACATCTTTTAATCGGTCTAAAAACGGCGACATCGAGCGGTTGACACAAGTGTGTCGCATTTGGGGGAAGTAATACAAAACGAATGTTATTTTTTTCACAAAGTTGAATTACTTCTAATGATAAATGACTAGCTAAATTATCACCTATAATAACTTTAGGTCCAACCAAATTACGACAAGCAGGTAAAAAACATGTTATAAACCAATCCTCAAATATGGGCATATCGAACCACCCACTATCGTTCCGATTATAGCCTGCTCCTTCTACTCCCCCTTCAATCCAAGTTGGATAAATATGTTTAGCTTTATAAACTGTGTAGGGTGGTAGCATTTTTCCGTCAGCCGACACACAAAACATAACTGATACACTTGTTTTTGACGTATCTTTTATAACTTCCGGGTGCTTGGTACCTCGTCTTACCACAACAAGTTTTTTACCTGGGTCATCGACAAAATTTGTTTCGTCATAATTAAAAATATTGCCTGGAGGAACATCTTTTACAACTTCATCAAGGTTATCAAAATATTCATTTAATACAGATGTTGATACAGCTGCTCTCACACGCTTTATATTTTCACCAAATCGTAGTGTGAGAGTATTATTTCTTTTCAAAAATAATTCAACCCAATCTTTTCCAGGCAAATTATTATTAAATTTATTACGCATATTTGAACTTTTACCCAATCTGTCTAAATACGATTTAACAACCAACTGAATGTCACGGCACTTCATAGGAAACCCCCACTCAGAACATTTCAGTAATCCTTCTACAAGTCGACTTTCTTCGTTAATGTTTAAAATAGGTTGTCCACCAGGTTTTTTTATAATTGTTTTTGCATTTAAATGGTCACATAATGTACTTTTTGGTATTCCGAATGCTTCAGAAGCACGTCGAATCGACATTTTTTGGTAACGAACGGCATCAATTGCATTTTTAATTATATTATGATCGTAATTTTGATAAGAACGGCCACCTACCGTTTTTTTGTATGATCTGGGCATCGTAATTTTCCTGTCCGCAGTCACCCCAGGTTTTAAAATAATTAAAAGAATGTACCACTACAAAGAATGAACAAATAAATTAACTATTTTAACACACGTGAACTATAACTGATAAATTTGATAGCCGATTGACAAAAACCGCAATTAAATATGTTTATTTGTTGTTGTGCTACAGTTGTTATCAGTTCGATAATTTTTAAATCCAAAAATAGATCGTCTTGTATTTACCTCCATAACATTTGGTATGATAATATCATGTTATCAATAAATATTATTTTCTATAGAGGATATAATAGATATTAATGTTGAATATTAATTTTCAACTTTTATCAAACTTGTAATCCAAAATTATAAGAAAACTACAAAAATATGGTTTTGTCCGGAGTCACCCCACCTGTCCGAAGTCACCCCATTTTACGGTACTTAATTACTTAGCCACACCACTGAATACGTGCACTATATAATATATATTGATATATTTATAGGGTACGTAACAATATAAACCTAGTTCATCAAATAGTATAGCGATATCATTATAAAATTTAACTGCCAGAATTTAATTAAATAGGTACATGAAGATCTATTAGTTTATAATCAATTATTATTGTATTATATAGTATCTGCAGCAGTTTTGTATCATACATACAATTTAAATTACCAAATTACATTACCTCAAACAATCATCTCACCTAAAAACTGTAATATATTTAGTACTACATAGAGTATACTTGTAGGTGTGTTATATTACTATCGTCTATTCAAGTATATATTATAGAACTATCCCATATAATCCAGCTCATGTTAAACAGTATTATAGGTGTAGACAATAAAATCGAGTGTTACCTAATTTATTATTTAAAATAAATAGTTTGTTCCATATATAATACTCTACCTATATAAGTTATATCAAATAGTATATAGTCACATATTATCATTATAGAATTTAATTTTCAGACTTTAATTAAATAGGTACATAAAGTTCTATTTTGTTTATCAATATTGTATTATTTAGAATCTGTAGCAGTATTTGTATGCTACACTAAATTTATATAAACTGTAATATATCAAGTACCTACTACATAGTATGTTGACGCGTACCTGCAGTGGCGTCACTTTGTCGTGGGTAAGGTGGTTGAGCGATGTAAATCACAAAACTAGTTAGCGTAAGGCGGAAGAAAAATAAAAAACCAACAACGTTCGTTTTCGGATAAGTTATGTTTTTTTTTTTTTTATTGTCAACGGAAAAAAAAACAATATTTAAATTGCAAGAGTAGACAACGAAAAACAGTCAAATAGAAAAATGTATGTTAGCCGGCGGGTGTGCTCTCGTTGGGCGTCGATCACAAAGTCGCGTGATCCGGTTTTTGTCAACGGCCGGTCGACCGTTCCAGGCGCGGTTGTCGCGCGCCGGTGTCGTCCGTCGCCGATTGGCGGCTTGTTTGAGAAGTCATAACGCGGCTTCCGCGTAAAGGCTGTTTGAATTCAAACAGCTCATTACGCGGGACCGCGTCAATGTTATATATTTATTACTATCTAACCACATAATCGAGCCCTTGTCCGACTTAGATATAGTCATATCGATCAATAATTATATATTGTTAATTATATATAAACCTAGTTCATCAAATAGTATAGCCATATCATTATAAAATTTAACTGTCAGAATTAAATTAAATACATGAAGATCTATTAATTTATAATAAATTATTGTATTTATAGTATCTGCAGCAGTTTTGTATCATTCATAAAATTTAAATTACCCAATTACATTACCTCAAACAATCATCTCACCTAAAAACTGTTAAACAGTATAGGTGTAGATAATAAAATCAAATGTTACCTAATTTATTATTTAAAATAAATAGTTTGTTCCATATAATACTCTACCTATATATAAGTTATATCAAATAGTATCATTATACAATTTAATTTTCAGACTTTAATTAAATATAGGTACATAAAGTTCTATTTTGTTAATTAATATTGTATTATTTAGAATCTGTAGCAGTATTTGTATGCATTAATTATGTAACATTAATATCAAAAACATTTAACCATTAAGATATAAAAACAACAAACAAATGAATATTTAAAAATATAAGTCGAGTGTTATTTTTTAAATCATGGTAACAATACTTTATTTGTATAAATAAAAACTTTTAGAATCGTAATAAAAAAAAAAAAAAAATCGAAAAAAAAGAATTTCGAATTAACACTGCCGCCGCAAATTTACACACATCCGCCGACGCGGTCGGTATCGAACGCTCCACCGCCGCGTAACCCGCCTAACGCCCTAATCCTACCTACCTAGCCGCTGAGATGAGTTAAGGAGTGAAATCAAAGCCTGTTGAGGCATCTCGCCGCCACCGAGGAGAATCGCGAACGCTGCGGCGGCTCTTTTCGTCGATTTTACTCGCCCGCAGCACTCGCCGGGAACGAAGTAGGGGCGGGCGCCGTCGGTAAATTTAGCGGGGATTCTGAATGAGGCGAGTACGGGGAGGTGGGACGTCCAAAAGACGGGTAAAAGTCGATTTTTCGAACGAAAAGCGCGACGACGGCGCGTCGGTTTTCGCGCGATCTCCGCGGAGAAACGGTCGTGACGAAAAAAGCGCACGTACCGGGGGCCGTCAAATGAGGCGGGGAAGGCGAATGAGGCGAGAACGGAGAGCCGGGAGGTCCGAAAAACGGGTAAAAGTCGATATTTTGGAAAAAAAATCGGAAATCGGAAAAATGGCAGCAAAAAGTGATAACGCGCGGCGATAAGGAGCGGCGTTTGAGCGTTTGCTCCAAGGGTTTGGTTTTCCGTTCCAACGTTCCACTATAGCTAGGGGGCGCCACACGTTTAGCGTTTTATAATATAAGGACTAGACTTCGGGCGTTTGTCATCCCGCCTGCGGCGGAAAGACTGTGTGGGCGGTGGTGCTCTTTGTCGTTTCACCTCGGGTGATGCTGGGTTTTTCGATCCGGCCTGCGGCGGCCACGCGGGGTCATCGGGTATCGTCGCGTTGGCAGCACTGGTCTGGCGGTAATTTTTGAACGCGGAAGAGTGTCTAGTCGTAAGTCACGGCCGCTGAAAATCGACCGGCGATTCAAGTCAATCGTACGACAAAGCCGGCCAGGTGGGCAATCCAAAGACGTGTATGTCCGGTACTCGAGTGTGTGTGTTGAAATCGGAAATACGGATTCTGAGTTTGAGTGTCTAGCTATCAGTCATCTCGGGAGAAAGTCGATTCCCGAACGGACAATCCGCTCGCGGCGGATCGGATGCAGTGGGAGTCTAAGTCGCTCGTATGCAAGTAGATAGTCAGGTAGGCCATGCACCGGGCGTGTGTGTCCGGTTCTCCAGTGTGTGTGTTGAAATCGGGAATTCGGATTCTGAGTTTGAGTGTCTAGCTATCAGTCATCTCGGGAGAAAGTCGATTCCCCAACGGACAATCCGCTCGCGGCGGATCGGATGCAGTGGGAGTCTAAGTCGCTCGTATGCAAGTAGCTAGTCAGGTAGGCCGTGCACCGGGCGTCTATGTCCGGTTCTCGAGTGTGTGTGCTGAAATCGGAAATTCGGATTCTGAGTTTGAGTGTCTAGCTATCAGTCATCTCGGGAGAAAGTCTATTCCCGAACGGACAATCCGCTCGCGGCGGATCGGATGCAGTGGGAGTCTAAGTCGCTCGTATGCACCTTAGTGTTACACATGTCCTACGCCTTAACTTACCTAACTACCTATCGAGATGAAATGTACAATTAAATCTATAGCAGTTGAGCCATTTCTTCACAACGACGAATTCTGTATTAAATATGTTAATTCGTAGAAATCGTGTGTACTAAAACCTTAAATCGCATATTTTTACGTTTCCGGTGTGTATATACCGTGTGGTTTTATTGTAGTCCGATAAACATATACTGAAATAAAGACAATTAGGTACATAATAAATACGTAATAATAATATATATATATGCTAGGTAATTTAGCTGGGATTCCGAATACGTCGCGAGCGGGGCGGTGAGACGTTTAAAACTTTTAGAATCGTCAATTATCGTTCAAACCGAACGCGGCGACGGCTAAAAAGAATTAATATAATAATAAAATAAATAATTCGCGAAAAAAAAATCAAAAAAAAAGGATTTCGAAATTACACACGGCCGCCGCAAATTTACACTATTCGCCGCGGCCGGTATCGAACGCTCCACCAGCGGGTAACCTGCCTAACGCCCTAATCCTACCTACCTAGCCGCTGAGATGAGAATAGGAGTGAAATCAATGCCTCTTAAGGCATCAATTATATAAAATTATTTATCAATTATTGTCTATTAATTAACTATCAAGCTAATGATGAATAAAACCTATCTACCTATAGTATAGTCATATCGATCAATAATTATATATTGTTAATTATATATAAACCTAGTTCATCAAATAGTATAGCGATATCATTATAAAATTTAACTGTCAGAATTAAATTAAATACATGAAGATCTATTAGTTTATAATAATTTATTATTGTACTATATAGTATCTGCAGCAGGTTATATTAGTATCGTCTATTCAAGTATATATTATAGAACTATCTCATATAATCCAGCCCATGTTAAACAGTACACGGAAAAAACTAAGTAGCAGGTTTAACAATTTATATGATTGAACCAACAATAATTTAGAGTTACATATGTGACAACATTAATTATTGTTGAATGTACTAAATTTTTAAATGCTTTTTAAAAGAATTTAGTGTACTAAAATTGCGAAGACAGTTAGTTGTTTTACAGACAAATTCCTTTATTTGATTTATATCATGATAAATACCAAGATGAATGATTAAATAATTAATACAATTAAACTTTAAATTGCATAAGAAACAATTAAACATATTATGTTCTGTTTAAAATATGATGGAGTTAGGTGATAATTGTAAATCCTTGCACAAACTCTGAACAGATAAAAATTTTTTTTTTTTTTAGGGTTAAGTATTTCAAAAAAATACTGCTCAAAAAAATACCATATTTGCTCAGCTTCAGGAGGGTATTCTAGGTTTAAAACGTGGGATAATTTAAAACATAAATCTACGGCCTTAACTGCTGTTTCCAACTGGTATTGAGTGTTGTTGATTATTGTATAATAGTATGAAGAATCTTGGCCATCGACATCTCCCACTATAACCACATTAGGTTGAACAGTAGAACCACAGGTTAAAGCTTTGTCCACTTTTTGTTTATGTACAATTTTCAGTTCATTGGCACTCTATAACATATTAAAATAGTTACAAATTAATATAGAGTATTTTATCAAAAACTAATTTTAAATATTTACAGGAATTGTCACTATAAAAGCATTGGATTGTTCAATTTTAGATGGTCTTATCACTTTTTTGTTTTTTAAAACAATATTGACCGGAGAAAACAAAAAAGGTATTAACTGGAGTGCAGCCAAATCATGATCATCTGAAAAAAATTGTTAAAAATTAAGAATATTTAAATAAGTGGTTGGTTATGCTTAGGCTCGGAAATTATTGTATTTACAAATCTAAAAAAAATTCAAAATGTAAACGTTTTATAATGTTCAATTTCTGAGCCCTAATTATGTGAAAGTTATACACTTGCTATTGTTTATTGGTGCATTAAGTTTAGTTAGAAGTGTTGAACCTGAGATACCAATGTTAACAGAATTCTGATTTAGATACATCTTCAATTTATCTTTAAACGTTTCAAATTTGCTAAACAAGTTCATTTCTTTATTGGGGTACATATGGGCAAAATCTAAATCAATCTGAAAGCATACAATTCACTCTAAGATTATATTATAATTTATTTTATACCTTTATACTTTTAGTAAATCAGAATTTTATATGAAAATGTAACATAATATTATACTAACGAGAAAATGACCAGTAGGTTTTTTTAAGACAGGATAAATGTCCATCACATTTGCATTAATTTGAACAGTTAGCCTATAAGGTGCTGTTTCTACCCATAGTTTATGTAGAATACTTTCAGGTTCAACTTGATTTTTTAACCAGTTGAGTGAATCTTCATAATCTATTATACGCAGGTATATATTTTAGCAATTTTAAGGTATTGTATTATTTACCATCATATTAATAAATAGTATTATAATATAAACATAATTTTACCTTTTTCATTTAGATGAGTTATTTTAGGTATAGCTTCGGGTTCTGGATTTTTTCTTTTATAATTTGAAATTTTTGAAATTTTTCTTTTCACATTGCAATATTTATCAAAAAGTTTTCCTCTGTTTGGGGTTACTATATTGGTCTCTTTTTCCCTTGGTATAAAATAGGTTTCTTTGCTTTCAGTTGGGAAAAGAATTTCAATACCTTATAAAAATGTAAAAATGAATATAATACAATTTTTATAAACAATTACAACAATTGCAATTAAATTGCATACTTTGAATATTTATTAAAATATCTTTAGCCAAATTTAAAAATGTTAATCTCTTAATGCTTAAATCATCTTGATGTTTAAGCTCGTGGTTAATTATAACAGAACTTAATTTGTTTTTCATTGAAAAATTTAAGTTTTTATGCACATTATAATAATCCAAGATCATAAGTCCATCCTGATATTTATTTAAAATGTCATTTATGTATTGACCTAAGTATAAATAATTTTCATTTGAATCTATATTAACATACAATTTAAAAATTAATAACATTGGATAATATAGTAAATTTATAAAGGTAGGTAATAAACAAGAAAATTATTCTACTTAAATTAGAATTTGTGGTAGGTAGCATTTCCTCACTAGCTATACCATTAAAATTCTCTCGTGTACTAAGAATTTCAAAATTTGCAATATTACCAATGTCTATTAAATTCAAAGAACCAGATGCACCAGATTCACTGATAGTAGATTCTGTTAATGCTATTTCCTAGTAACAAACAGTTTGAGAATGTCTACTTGTATAATAATACTTTCATAAATCTATTTGAATCTATTTACCTAAGAATTAATGGAATGTATAATAATAAATAAGCAACCTACTTTATCCTTCTGAATTTCTTCTCTTAATGTTTGTAGTAATTTAAAGAATTTGGATTGTGGTCCCATTTTTGGAATCAGTCTAGCTACCATTGATTCAGTTAAGTCTAAAAAAGCAATTCTATCTATTTCTTCCTCTAAAATAAATTGAATAAGTAATTAATTAATCAATATCATTTATCAACTCATGTATATAGAATCTTGATTTTAATGAACCTATATTTTTTGATACAATTTTAAATATGTTTTAGATGTTGCCATACCTTTAAAACGGCTGACTAAATAGTCAAAACCCCATTCTTTTAAAAATTTCTTTGTAAATTCGTCCATATTATTCTGACCTGTGACTATAAATATTACTTTACATGAACAATAATACTTCAATAATTATAATATTGACTCAATGAAAAAACATCTAGTACCTACCTACTGTAAAATACCACTGCAATAAGCACCGCTTATCTGTCCCCACCACCCGGGGTGATAAACTATGAGGAACAGGGCAGGTATGGCAGTTGGTTGGAGACCTGCGTTGGAGAGCGTTCTCAACCAGGTGGTCCTGAGGCCAGACCGTATAATACTATAATGTTAACTTTTTCATAATCAATAAACTGTATTAACTAACCTAACCAAATAAAGTGTTCTCATTATAAATTATAATTAGTCGAGCCACTGTTGACTACAGGAGGAAGCAGGAGACCACTCTGGTAGTTAACAGTAAGTCAGAAGTGGGATACGAATATCGTGAAGATATTTACTCCACCACAAAGTGGATTACGAGCCTAGCTGTATGCTGAAAAAGAAAAGCGAAAAATCACGGAACCGTACATCGTGATTACTTGCCAGCAACAGTGCGAGAAAAGAGTAACGCGTCAGACTCATCGGACTCAATCTAGAAGGAAAAGAGGTACCCGAATTTAAAATTCAAATTACGTTTCAAAGAGGAAAAAAAATAACGTGGTTTTGTGATAACGATTGAGGTGGCTAGTGGACGGCGAGATACACTTATCCCAATTATGATAAGAACTATGTCATATCATGGTACCAACCTTGAAAATAAAAATCCCGAAGTACTCTTTTTACTAGAATAGAGACAGCTCTTGAATAACAGCGCACTCTAGTGGACAATATAATTATATTATATTATTAATTAATTATATTATATAATATATTTATATTATTATTATTTATTAGGTATAAAAAATTTGATATTTGAGCTAATTTATTTGAAAGTAAAGCGTAATGTTCTTATTTTTGGATTCTATTTCTATAGCACATCTTATAAGTATAATGATTTATGACACATTTATAATGACTTGAACTAAGTCATACAATTGTATTCCATATTGTTTGTAATTATTTTTTTATATATAAATAGGTAGTAGGTACTTACAATACTTTTTTTAAAACAAATAGAAAATTAACTTTAAGAATTACACACAAATATTATATTAAATGCCAATTTTTAATGCATTGCAGTGGTTTGAACTTTTGTGACTTATTTATATATAATATCATTGAACTAAAAGCAAAAAGTTAATCATAGTATTCATAACAAATCAATCACTTACATGATGAAGTACACTAATATATTTTATAATATGCAGATTTTTCCGAAGTGATTGGCCTTTGGTAGTTGATGGCAACCAAATAGGTGTTGTGTTTGCCAGTATGGAAACAATAGAGAGGTATCGAGCAGAGTTGGGCACTGTTGTTGTAGCTGGAATTGATGGTACGTTCAAAACAGTTCCTAAAAGTCCACCAGAACTTAAAAAGGGTGCTTTTGTTACATTCCCAATGGTATATGCATTCCTCATTTCAATGAACCAAGAAAGCTATCAAGCCCTTCTGAATGTAATCCGTAATTTGCTACCATTAGATTACGGACAACCGTGTATCATAACAGATTTTGAAATGCCACTAATGAATGCAGTTCAAACTGTAATGCCTGAAACTAAATTGATGGGTTGTTGGTTTCACTTTTGCCAGGTATATATAAGTAAAAAGAGTACAAACTTTGAATGGCATTTTTAACACAATCTTCGAATTTATCTGAATTTAATTTCACAGGCAGTCATAAGATACAGCAAACGGAGATTGAACAGTGTGTACCATCTATTTCAAAGTAGCCCTATTGCAGCCAGAGTTTTCAGAATGGTTGTATAAGCATTGTAGTAGTAGAGCATTATAGTAGTTTTCTTTTTTTCTATTTTCACAATTTTAGGTATTAGCTCTACCACATTTACCTGCACACAGAGGCCATCCGGATTGTCCTCAACATGACATTAATTATGGTTTCAGGGCTATCATTAATTATGTTCAACAGTTTCCTGACATTGAGGAACATTTGAGAACTTTCCTCATTGGATACATTGAAGGATACCGGTTATCTCAAGTTGGACCAAGGATTTTGAGCATTTTTGGATGCGAATACAGGACCAATAATTATTTGGAATCGTTTCACTCCACTTTATTGACACAAATGTCAAAACACCCTAATATATGGGATTTCATCCGTGAGGTTTTCTTATTAATATTATTTTTCTATAATTCTAATATAATATAGGTTTCATTATATTATTATAAAGATGTATTAATTCTTCCTCTACATAATAAATATCTATCATTTGTGTTTGATCATTGGTATATTTTGCTTATTATAGAGAAATTGACACTGATTGAAAATCAATGTTTTGTAGAACTACACCAAGCACGACAAAATTATACGGTACTTTATTCTAAATTTAGTATTTAATAAATATATAATGTAATATTAGTAATTATTGTTATAACTAATAAGTAATAACAATCCTAGGCAAATCATTGAATAGGTATAGTTTAATTTATGATTTAAATTGAAATTCTTATATAAACGAGAATGATTCATAAAAAAATAAAAATAATAAAATTTACAGATTAGAGATACCACTTCAAGGCAGGAAAGGTTTATAAAAACGAAAATAATTCGTCAACAAATACAGACGATGAATGTTGATGGGGATATACTAATGTTCCTCAGGAGGGCAGGCCATCATAATGATGGATATGTTCAAGGACAGATTGGTCCATTTCCTGTATAACTATGAATTTTGATAATATTTGAAAAGTGAAGATATAAAATAGTTTGTAGTTATTTTTTCTATTAACATTTTTACAGGAAGACAACATTTAACTATAAATCGCCTGCTTGAGAGCCAATTTGTTTGTGGCACAAACAAATGTTTTTTTTTGACTATATTATTAATATACTTAATATTTTGTGACAATATGTGATAATCACAAACTTTTTATATACCTATGATTTTTTGTAATTGTGTTTTATTATTTATTTATATTTATTGCTTGAATAACTATTTACTTTTGATAGATTAACAATTTTAGATTCTAAGCAGAACGATGAATGTATTGATTTTACAATATGAGTATTATATATAAAAGTGTAATTTACATTTTATAATAAACCTGCTATTATATTATGTTTTAACTGGAAATCTTAACATGAATAAAGATTTTAGATTGTTATTTGTTAATTATAATAATTTTATAAATATTTTATTTAATATCAAATAAAAAGGTCTTATTACATAATATGAAAATACTATATGATATTATATATTTGAAATTTTGAATAATAAAATATTAAAATACCTAGTAACCAAATTTAAATCAATAATACGTGAAAAAAAACATACTTACCCATGCTTAACTTAAGTTTGTAGTTTGTAACATTTTACACAAGATCAAAAGGTCATCTGATAATTGATTAACTGATTTATATAAAATCACGGTCTAAGATTATAAAATAATTATACGGTTGTTTTGATATACCCCACTATACTGACCCCTTCCCAATTTCCCATACAGTGCTAATGTTATTCTAATTATAAATATTATTTATGTAATAATATTTAAAAGTACCTATTCGCTATTTATAAACTTACAATGTATATTATAATAATAATATATAGAACGGACTACGTTCCATACAGTATATCACCATGAGCCCAATTAAATTCCCATTCAGAATTTTTTTCAATATTTGACGTTGGTAACAAAACATATTCCTTATCACGATTGGGATAACTGTACCCCGCCCGCTAGTGGAACGATTGTCCATTAGGACGAGGTTGGCAGCGCCGTAAAAGGTAACCGTCAGGAGACGACGCATACCGTGGTTGCGGGTGTGATAACGATTTGTTGTGTCACTGATACCCACACAGCATATATATATTTATTTAAAATTAAAAAAATATTTTAAAATAAATATCAATCATTAATAAATATTTAATTTTCGTTGATGATAAGTTATTAAATATTTATTAATGACTATTAAATATTGTTTGAACCGTTTCGGTAAGTTTTCATAAATATTGAAAATTAATATTTAATGGTAATTTTTTTAATATTTCATATGAATTATATAAATACAATTTAATCAAACATAAATGTTTAAAAAATTTTTACTTAATATTGTACTATTTTAAATATATACATAATAATACATCCTATCATGATATATAATTATATTCATATTATGAACATAGGTGAGGGATTCAACATAATATAATATTACAATTCAGTGGCGCAAATTTCCTTGAGCAATGGAGGCACTTGCCCCTCCACCACAAAATAAAAATAAAATAAAAAACTTAGTTGTGTCTGTTGGATCTGTGTAGCTGATATACATTATTTACTTATACAATTACATTAATTGATACTATAATATATTGTATGAATAACTCAAAAAAATCGCAGACTGGTTAATTTTTTAAGTTTGGCCCCCCTAAAAATAAGGATTTTTGCCACTGAATATAATATAAATGTATAAAATTAACCACAATTAAGACGATAAAAATATTGTAAGTATTTTTTAATTTTAATTACTAAATTATGAGTACACTGAGAAAAAATCAGAAGTCTAAAATATCTTCTACATCTACTTTGATGTTTAAACTTTTTTAAAAAATGTATGAAAACGTTATTTTAAGTATCATAATATACATAAAAATTATATGTATTATAACAATGTTTTTTAAACTATTTATTTAGTAAACTAATGTAAGTTCTTTTTTTCAATTTGCCTCTTGATATTGAATGGTGCTTGAGCAAGAATATATTTGATTATGTCTTCCAATTCACTTTGTGAGACTTGTTTAAATTTTGCTTGAGTTTTAACAGCATCTGAAAAACCATAATAGTGAGTATTAGTTATTAAAAATATATTACGATTATAACATGTTTATGTATTGAAACCATATAAATACATCAAAAACATTTTTAAAAAGTTAATCGATTTAATACATTTTAACTTCATAATGATAAGTGGATGAGCCATGGTATTATAAATAACTGCAGATCATAACTTTATAAAGTATGAAGATATTTTTTTCTCATCAATTAATTTAAAATGAAAATAGTTTGGTCGCTAGCAATTATAGCTGGCGTGATAATTATGCTTTGTAACTATGACGCCAAATTAGCCGTCAGTATTACTGGGCCCCAATATAACTATACCTACTATAAATATATATATTATGCAAAATTAAAAAAACTAAAAACTTGATTAAATAAATTTTGGGGAGCTTATAGCAGTAGTTAATGTAGTGTTGAATTAATTTTTTTTTCTCTGGTAACATAGGTTATCATTATAATATTATAAAATGTTAACATTTTAATAATGTATACATAATCTTACCAAATATAACTGAACAAGTTGTCAAGGTTGAAAATTTCTTTTTTCCTTTTTTTCCTGTGTATGAAAAGTCTTTAAGCAATTCATCTTTAAATAATTTACCCATGAGCCTTTTAACCACTGCCTTGACATGTTTACCGCCTAAATAGGATAGTTGACTTACCTATATTATAGAAATGCATAAAAATTGAATAATTTTTAATTAATTTTTATTTTGGAATTGAATATTATAATATAATTCCTTACTAAATTAATGCGGAATGTACCATCTTCAGAAATTCGTTCTTCAAATATTTGAAGGTCTTGTAAGTTATCTAGTGGTAATGAATAACTACCTGTCACGTCTGTTATTGGTGTAGAAGACTTATTCATAGAATCAGACAAGTCAGACGATGACTGCATTTTTTCTAAAATACTTTCCATTACATCAAATCTTTGAGTAAGATCTCTTTGGTTATTTACAATTCTTCTTAATTCGTGTTTTATGAAAGACAGAGTATGGAGAACTTCTTTTTGAAAATCTTTACCTATTTGTGATAAATAAGAAAAATATAATTGTTAATGAAAAGGATATAAATAACAAACTAAATAAAAGTACAAATTAGGTGAATATTAACAGCATAATCTGCACATTAAAGTAAACTAACCAAGTTCAGTTGGTGTAATAAGACCTTCTGAAGTTACTACCAATGATCTAGACGCCGGCGGTGTTGCAATTATTAATTGTGGACTTTTGTTATTTGCTAAAAACATTTGAGTGTTAACAAGTTATAATTTGTAAATTTTTCAGGACGAACAAATAACTATTTTAAAATTCAAATTATAACTTTAAAATTTAACAAAAATCATATTTTGATTTAAATTTAATTATTATAATAGAGACTAATAGGTACTTAAATGGTGAAAATAAAATTTTAAAATAGCCAAAACCAAAAAATAAAACTTAGGAGATGTCTGGTTGTTGCCCCCAGGTCTTCAATTCTATACATTTTTAAACATAAAATATTTTAATCAATACTTACAAGTTATAATATTATAGCGGTATGCATCAAATAAAAAAAGTATTAAGTATTTCAAAAGATAACTTTTTTTATTTAACCTTTCATAGAAATAAATACTAAATATGACATTGTTTTACCACTTACTCATTATTCCTTTACCATAGCTTTCAATAGGAGATTCATTATAAGACAATTTTTTTACTATTGCTGACTTATGAATAGAAGCACCAATACTAGTTGTTGGTCGTTCAATGGAATTGATGGTAATGGATGAATTAAGCTGAACTTTCTCTGCTACAAATCAATAAGAATAAGATCAAACTATTATAATTATAATACAAATTTGTTATTTTAAATTATACACAAAATAAATAATTAAATTACCCTTTTTCTTTTGAGATGGTGACCAGCCAGCTGGTCTTTTCAAAGATACGGTTTTATTATAAACTTCATCTTCAGAATCTAAATTTGTAATTAATTTTATTGAATTAATTAAGTATTTAAATGGACATAAATTAATAATTTAAGATACAATCAATAAAATTTGTATTCCTAAAAAAATAAAATGTATTAATATGTAGGTTATATTATAGATATTCATGGTGATAAAAATAAGACCATTACTATTATAAATTATGGTAAGAACTTGTTATTTTAAATTATATAAAATTTAAATAAATTATACCTTTTTTTTTTGGCGATGGTGACCAACCTACTGCTGTTGATCTCTTCAAATTTAAGGTTTCATTAAAAGCTTCATCTTCAGATTCTAAATTTATAATTAATTTTATTAAACTAATAAAGTATACACTTATACAATTAAAAAGTTATATATTTACCTGGATATTCAGGACAATCAGAATAGGACTGAGTCTTCTTCTTTGCAAGTAGTTTTCTTTTTGATTTATCATCATCACCTGATAAATCACTAATGATAGTTGCCTTGTCTGCAAATGCTTTTGCCGATATTAGAGATTCTAAAATACACTTCAAATTGAAAGAGAACTATTTGTTTAAAATGTTCAATCTTAACTATTTAGTTTACCAATATTATTTTTTAAAATCCTTGCTTTGAAATAATTAAAATCAATTTCATTTGGTATAGTTTTTCGTTCAATTAATTTTGCTGCAAACAATTGGTTTTGAGGCCATGCACATGTACCATTTTTTTTTACCCAATAGCTTGGTACTGCCTCAACAGAATTATCTTCAAAGAAATGTACTACTGAATAACTTGTCATATTAATTAATATTTATTTCTCTATCAATAAACAAAAATATAATTTCATATTACATAGGTATTTGAAATAGTTAAATAATACATATATAATTATAAATAGTTACATATTAATAATTTAAGTTATAAGTCAGTATTATAAAACTAAAAATAATAAATGCAACATTTTAAGTATCATTAGAGTGAAGAATAGGAAATTATTAAAAATAGGAAAAACTAAAACAACACCTTGGCACCCACAATCGAACGGTTATTTAGAAAGGTCACATAAAACGTTAAAAACTTATTTACGGAGTTTCGTAGATAAGGACAATAATTGGGATGCATTATTGAGCTATGCAATGTTTTGCTACAATACTACAGTACACACCTCCACTAAGTATACACCTTACGAACTAGTATTCGGGAAAAAACCAATAATACCATCGGTGTTTTTGCAAGCACCCGAACCGCAATATAACTATGACGATTATTCATTCGATTTAAAAAGAATTATGCAGGAAACACACAAAATTGCAAGAGATAATTTGATTGAGAAAAAAAACGAAAATAAACTTAATTATGACCGCACAATTAACCCATTGGAATTGCACGTGGGAGACAAAGTTCTAATTAGGGAACAAAATAAGAAAAACTCTTTAAGTTTGAATTGGAGCGGACCATTTGAAATTATTTTAATTCACGACAACGAAAACATTACAATAAAGAAAGGGAGGAGGGACTACAGGATACACATCAACAATGTTAAAAAAATTTTTGAGACCGATTTATGAACATTATAGTTCATAACATTATTTATAGTTCTTATTTTTATGTATCCGTAGTATTTTCCAAATAGTCTTATTGTATGTTAGTTGTAAATTTATGTTAAAAACAATCGAGTTACTAAAAAACGAGGTAAGAAATACGGCGATCGATAACAATATAAAAAAAACTATATTTCTAATCATTTTATTCAGTTAAATCTAATGTTACAATTACATTTATCTGCGAACGATATATTGTTCGACGTCATACAAACTGCCAGAGTAGGACTCATATACCCCTCCATTCCCAAAGAGTTGCTTAAACAACTTTTGGATATTAAAATAGGATTACTCAGTGGGACAGATCTACCAATTGATATAAACGAAAATAATGTACAAGAAATAATGCCACTGTCAGATATAACAATTTATTATTCAAATGGCAAAATTATATTTATGTGTACCTTTAGTTTATCAACAGGAATTAACGCTTTTTCAGTTAATTCCCATACCAATTTGTACGAATAATAGATGTTTATATGTCAAACCTAATTATAAGTTTTTAGCTGTAAGTAGGTCCAAAGAGCTGTTTTCCACATACGATGAAATCGATCAAACATTTTGTAAACATGCCAGTGATTTCCTTCTATGTCCTGAAATCTATCCCTTACATTTCTAACAGTTCAAAACACAGGGTATTCTGTGTATCCACGATTATGATACGGAGTATCATTCTAAGAGGGGAGGAATGTAGTAAACCGACGTTTTAGCACAAAAACGTCAGACCAAAGTTCAGGCGGCTACAATAATAATCACGCCACTGATGCTGCCATCTCATTGGCTTAGTGCTGAGCTACAGCACATCACGCCATTCCTATTGACGTCAATCACCCTTTCCTAATCACGGCATGTCCCATATAAATAGAAGCCCTTGTTACAGAGGACTTCAGAGATAGTTCAATACTCAATCCCAAACTTAATAGTGCTTATGTTGGTCGCGGACTAGTAACAGCCGCATTGCCGCCTTCAATAAGTACAAAAACCCAGTTTTAGTGCAAATAGCTACTCTCCGGCAGAATACATATATTCTGTCGACAAATTTAATTTTGTTTTAAATATAATTGTTTTATTGTTAAATAAAAGTATAACTTGTTTTCAACGTGTTGATTTAACTTATTCACTTAAACACGTCAAACCTTCCGATCCAAGTCAACAGCGTCAACGTGCATTCGTCGTAAAAGAAGCGTGGAGCAACCGAGCGGTGAGAGCGAACTGGTTACTACACAGGTTTCACATTTAATGGTTTTTTTTATTCGTTTTACTATGTACCTGATAACAAAGAATAGTAAATAACAACCATTCTGTTATTTCCTCTTTCAACTGATCCGTGTATAACAAATAATTGATTAAATAACGTAGGACAAGATTTAAATGTACCTCCATTACCCAAAATTACAAAAAATAATAATTTCAGAAATTGATATTGGCTCTTTGTACTCCTTACCCATTCTACGTCATATAATTTAACATCTAGTCGAGTTTTTAGAAATTAGTGATGAAGTTGCAACAGACGCTGACATTATTGATTCTTGATAAATTATTGATGCAGTATCATAAGTTTCATCGGCATTTCGTTTGATGCATTGTTTAAGTTTTTTAATTTGTAAATATTGTGAGTCTGGCCCATGAGAATGTTCGTTAATTGAAAAAGGCTTACCTTTTGGATCAATAATATGAATATTATTTTCAATAATAGTCTGTATGCGTGCTCCACATCGACAAATCCAATAAAACACGAGATTATCGTCAATTTTTCGTTGGTATAGTCTATTGAATATGTATAAATAGCCATTTATATCCAATGTATCACGCTTTTCATGAATGGATAGAGTGACGGTCAAACTTAATTCAATTTTTATTAAATTATACAAAAAAATAAATTTTCGTAGACTAAGTGATTATTCGTTTTCGTAGACTGAGTTACTAATGACAAACTATATTCTTAACTGCCTTTTGAATGATATAATTGTGTATCCCCACGCCACCCTGATAACCAAAAAAGATTACATTTAGGCTTTAGATTTAGCTGAAACGATTAGGAACATTATTGGTCTTTATAGGTAAAGGTAATAACTAATAGGTATGTACTCCAATAAGCAAAAATAATTATCTAATCTAATATATCTAACACATGATTTTTATGAGAAATTAATTTTACAACACATGACTCTTATGAGACTTAAAATTATAACACTTAACTTTTTAACACACGACTTTCGAACACTTGACACAGTACCGATGCCAGGGGCGGACTGGGAGTATATCGGCCCAGGTAGAGATGAAATATACCGGCGCAAAATAGTTATAATAATAATATCTTTATTGTCATAGATGGAGCCCCCCCAAAAAAAAAAAAAAAAAAAAAACATGTAAGTTTCCCCAATTTTTTTACTTGAATATTGTATCCCCGCTTAAATAGTAGTATTAGTAATATTGTTAGCTTTCTTGATTATTAGACATGTTTAACGCTATTGTTTGTAAAATAAAATAAATTAAAATTCCTTGTATTGGCAAAGAGTAAAATAATTTAGTTATTACTGTAAGGAGGGGTTCGATAACGATCGTTTTTAAGGAACTAAATACAGGCAATTTAAAGGCCATCGCCATAGTGTGTACGTTTGTGGCATGTATTCCGTGTAGTAAACGATCATTAGTGTCCCAACGCTCACTCAAATGACTACTACAGACCAGGAACGGGACACTTTCGCACACGCAGTCACCGGCGGTTCCGAGTTGCGTGCGAAAATCGTTTTCTGGGTCGAATTGCGTGCGTGGTTTTTTCATAACAGGGTTGAGTTGCGTGCGCGGTTTTTTTGTGACAGAGCCGAGTTGCGTGCGAGATACAGTGTTGATGCCGCACGGTGTGTCAGATTTATTTACACTAAATAATTAAAGAATACATTTATTCTTCGAATACAAATTATTTTGTATTTATTTATTTTGATTCGATTGAGTGTTGACTATCAACTGATATTCAATTCCAATTTCATATAGAATATAGATCGTTTAATATTATTTATCAAATTATCAGCTTATATCTTATTTCCGAAAAGCCCCATTCCCTACATAGTACATAATACCATTGATAATACCCATATATAGCTATCATATTAGATACAGATAAATGATTCTCCGGCCGACACATCCAGCTCGTTGAAAACCGGTTGTCTTTAAATAAAATATGCGCACGCAATTCAGCTCTGTCATGAAGAAACCACGCACGCAATTCGGCCGTGTCTCGGAAAAACCGCGCACGCAATTCGGTTGTTGTCAAACATAGTTCTTTTTTTCCGCACGCAATTCGGATGCAGCCGCAGTCACATGTCAAATTAGCACTGTCACGCGCTTGATGAACATTATTTACTTATCTTTTTTTTGTCTAAAAGTATCAATCTTTCGCCAACTGTACAGCCTGTACAGACTGTGATTCAAAAAATGCTGTGTTTAGATATAATTTCTAACCATAACCCAACCTACTACGAAGTATATTATGATGGAAAATAAGAACACTAGCTATTAGATCAAATAATTTATCTTTTAAATAACATTAAACAATTAAGACTATAGATATGAATTATGATGAAAATTTCAAAAAATGGATATTGAACTAGGTATATTAATATGATCATTCAGATCCAAAAAAATTGTATTATAATATACAAATTGTATGATAATAATCATTGTATATTTCAATTAGAATGTACCTAAGAACTTTAATATTGTATTAATAACTATTATGAGTATTGTCTATTAACATTCAATATGGCTGTTATACTTTATATATAATATCTTACCAAAAATAGTGGAACAGATATTTAATGAGGAAAAAGATTTTTTATTCCTAATGCCATGAAATGAATACTTGGATAGAAGTTCATCATTAAACATTTTTTCAAATATCCGTTTAATCGAATGTTTTATATCATTTCCCATTGACCAACTCATTTCAAGAATCTGAAAAAATAAATAACAATTATAACGCATGAAAAAAATGAATTTTATCTATTTAATTTTGTATTTATTAAAATACAATTATAACTATATACATTTTTGAACCATTAGATGAAACTACAACAATTCTTTTAATCTATTAACAATGTGGAACAGACTAAAAAATTGTATTAGTAAATACATGATTTTTACCATTCAAATGAAAAATAGAACTTACTAATTGAGACCTAAATTCATGGTTTTGATCATTAATCAATTTGCCTTCCAATGCTTCTAATTCATCATCTGTATTGATAGTCGTTTTAAAGAATGGTTGTATCAAAGACTGATTTTCGGATGATATCGAAATTAATCCATTCACATTATTTGTCGTATCAATTTTGTGTTCAATTCTCTCCAGTGTATCAAACAATAATCTGTGATCGTAACGTAATCCAGCAACTTGTTTTTCAACAGAATCTAATTTATGCTCTAAAAAAATAATTAAAATTAATTGAGTATAAAAATGTATTTTATCTAAATGTATAGTAAGATTATACATATGTTTAAATAAAAATAAGTATTTTAATTATTTGAATACAAAGATAATGTGTTAAATAGACACTGTATACAATATGCATGTATTAATTGTATTTAATCATGATTATGAATTTACCTAATGTTTTGATGACACCCATTAAAGCATAATTATTTGTATCATCATGTTCAGGTTGTCGAATTCTTGTTCCATCAATTGGATAATCTGTACAATAGTATTTAAAAGTAATATAGTAAAATAAAAAGTTATAATGAGTTAACTATTGTTAAAATATTGATTTACTTGAAGAATCTTGACGAGGTTTTTCAATATCAATATTAAACAGTGATTTTTTGTTTTTTGGAGTAATTAATGATGATGTTGAAGGAGTTGACTTTATCACTACAGGTGATGTATCTGAACCTGTATTACTTTTATCGGATGAGAGAGCATTTATAAATGGCTCATATGAAACGTCTTTATCTGAATCATCTAAAATGTTGACATATAAATTCTAATATAGCTTACTTTAACTTTGTTTAAATATTGGAGATATTATAATAACATTAAAAACACAAACTATTTAAGAGCAGGTTTAGAAAACTGGAAACCCGTTTTTTTTTGTATTTTATCAAAGAAAAACTCAGATAATTGACAAAAGTAAAATGTATAGGGGTAACTTAAATAAGTATTGATTAGTATAGAAACATACCTAATTCTGAAGCACTTGATTTTGAAGGGCTGTTGTATTGTGGAAGTTCAACTTCTATTGCTTTTTCTTTTAATTTTTTAAAACTGCAGTTTTTAGAACAAACAATTTCATTTGAGCGTTTCATTTTTCTTTTTTTTCTACAACTATTTTCATGTTCAGAAATATCTGAAGTAATAGTAGCGACTTTTGCTTTAGATTGTGCTTCAGAGAGTGATGCTAGTAATAATAGTAATATAACAATATATCATAAATTAATAAAATAGATGAACATTTATTTCAAATATATTATAAATGTGTATATAATTGTATAGACGTTTAAGTTTTAATTACTATATAGTTATATATACTATACCAATATTTTTTTTAAGCTCTCTCGCCTTAAATAGATCAAATTCAATAGTGTTGTAGGGAAATCGTCTACTAATCAATTTATTTGTATTTGCTGAAGAATGTACAGATGGTTTGGGCCAAGCACATTTACCCAATAATGCATTATACCAACATGATGGAACTGCAGATACGGCATTTTCTTCAGTGAATACTACAATCGAGTACACCATATTTCTATACCTGAGATAAATATATAAATCAATAAAAATTAGTATAATATATTGAAATAAAACTGTTTTATTGAATTTATACAATCGTAATACAATATAAAAATAATATAATGTTCATTAATAGTTCTTAATAACCTATATAGTCGTATATAGTATATAATATTGAAAAGTGAAATTTAATATGCTCACATATATGACATTATATGATATAATAGATTTTTTTTTTTTTTTTTTTTTTTTTTTGTTTTTATTTATATAATTTACAATCTGTTACATAGTAGAACAATGAGCAAAAGTGATCAAAAGAAAAATAATGGCTTGGGTGAAACACAGATTAAAGAAACCTTTCACTAAAGGCACTTTGACAGTTACTTATGTACATGAGTATATGGGTTTACAATATTATTATATTACAATTAAAGTTTTTAGATTAGCAGGTCCCGACACCACCGCCTTTTTAATCTTTTCCTTGGGTTACCAGGTATATTTGCTGATGCAAGACCTTTAATTAAGGGATTGGTGTGGTTTTGAACATTTAAATTGAATCGCCTGTAATAGGTTCTGGCTACGTCAAGGACGGGTGGGATGGCAAGGTCATTATGTAAGGATTGATTAGATACGTAAAAGGGTGCTTTTGTAATAGCGCGAAGGGTTTTGGATTGGAAGCGCTGTATGCGGTTAATGTTTGAGATTTTTGCAGAACCCCATAACTGGAACTACTTCCGTACGTCCACATTGGTTTGAGGTAAAGTTTGTATATTAGTAGCTTGGTAGGTAAGCTTATATGGCTGGAAGTTAGAAGAGAGCGGAGAAGACGGAAACGATTATTAAAGGATAGTAGTTTGTCACGGAGATGAGGAGACCAGGTGAGACGTTGGTCAATAATAATGCCTAGATAGCGAGTGCTCGTTGCGATTGGCAGAGTATGCTCGTTAAGGGTGATAGGTGGGCATTTTCCCTTTCTAAGGGTGAAGGTACAGTGGGTCGATTTTGATTCATTTATTTTTACTCCCCACTCCTTATACCATTTTTCGAGAAGTGAGAGATGTTCTTGGATGAGTGCCGAAGCAACAGAAGGATCATGGCTGGTGGCTATTAGTGCTTTGTCGTCAGCAAAGTCAGCTATGAGACTCGTGGGTAGTGTGGGTTGGTCATAAAGGAAAATATTGAATAGTAAGGGGGCAGTGACTGCGCCTTGTGGGACTCCTGCTTGGATTGGTTTTGGAGAAGAGGTGGCTGAGCCATAACGTACCGAGAAGAAGCGATCTTCTAAGTAGGACTTAATTAAGAGGTAGTAATTAGATGGTAGGATGGTTTTCAATTTGAATAGCAGGCCTGAGTGCCAGACTCGGTCGAACGCTTGAGAAACATCTAAGAAGGCCCCAGTGCAATATTGTTTTTCTTCTAGAGAATAGGATATTTTATCAACTATTCGATGATTTTGGTGCACTGTAGAGTGCTTGCTGCGGAAACCAAATTGAGAGTCGGGTAGGACTTTTGTCACATCGATAATGTTTAAAATTCTTTTAATTATAATTTTTTCAAATACTTTTGACAATATTGGGAGTAGACTAATAGGTCTATATGATGACGGAAGGTCGGGTGGTTTTTTTGGTTTGAGAATGAGTATGATAGAGGAGTATTTCCACAAAATAGGGAAGTAGGATAGTCGGAGCATTGAGTTAAATATATAGGTTATTAGAACGATAACTTTTTGCGGAAGCTGTTTTAGTATTTCTGAAGTTATTAGATCGTAACCGGGGGACTTTTTCCGTGGGAGTTTGGATATGGTGTATTGGACTTCAGCAGGAGAGGTATGTTTTGGCGGGAGGGACATTTGTAATGGTGAGTTGAGAAATTGTTCAACTATGTTAATTTTTTCTGGAAGGAGAATGCTATTATGAGGTTGAAAGGTTTCAGCAAGGTAGTTTGCAAATATGCTAGCTTTGTCCTCATCAGAGTGTACCCAATTACCATTAGTGTTTCGCAGTATAGTTGGAGGATTACGTATACGAAGAAGGTTTTTGGTAGCCTTCCAGAGAGAACCGTATTTTGTCGTGAGTGATTCTAAGTGTTTTGTATAGGATTCATTTCTGTAGTTAGCTATGGTCCGTTTTAGTTTTTGTGCAAGCGCGTTGTATTGGGATTTGTCGGAGGGATAATTTGTTCTTTGCCATAAGCAGCGAGCACGACGTTTTAGTGATATAAGGTTGCGAATATATAAAGGAAGAATTATGTTGGATATGCGTGGTTGCGATGGTTTTGCTGATTCCCATGCTGAATCTTATATATTGGATGTGAGAAGATTCACAGCTTCGTCAATATCGTTGTTTGTTTTTAGGCAGACTTTTAGTCTAGTTTTTTGTAAGATTGATTTATGGAAATTATCCCAGTTGATGTTATTATGTAGCGGTGGCGGTTTATACTGATTAGGTAGAGGCTGACAGTCTATTGAGAGTAATATGGGGGAGTGATCTGAGCATGGGGCATGGGTGTTTACAATTGAAGAGTAGAGTGTGTTTGGAATTTTTGTTACAAATATGTCTAATATATCTGGTCGTTTTCTAGGAGATGTTGGCCAGTATGTGGGGTTTGGAGGAGAGATGACTTTTAGGTTTTTGGTTGTTATACTATGCAAGAGCGAAGTGCCTCGAGGATTAGAGACCCGGCATCCCCATTGGATATGTTTGGCGTTTATGTCACCACCAACTATAAAGTTGTGGCCAAGAGTGTTAAAGTAAAGGTTAAACTGTTCGGAGGATATGTTATGTTTAGGAGGACAGTAAATGGCTGCTAGTGAGAGAGGTGTGTTGTTGACTATTAAGGATACTGCACATGATTGTATAGTCTGTTTGGAATTCCGGGATTGGATGCGATGCGAGAGAAGCCCTCACATAGATAGCAGCACCTGCGTGAGCGGTGTTGTCTGGGTGGTTGGTTTGGTACAACCGAAAGCCTGGTAGATGAAGAGAGTAGTTATTTGTAAAATGAGTTTCGGAAATGAGTGCGATGTCAATTCTTTTGTTTTGAAGAGTAAGAAGAAGTTCATCTTTATGATTTTTAAGACCATTCGCATTCCACGAGAAGATCAGGAGAGAGCTGTCAGTATATGTATTAGTTGTTGTGTTTAGCATTAAGAAGATTGGATAGATTTGAAATTACTGTTGTGAGGAGAGAGAGAAGTGGATTGATTATGCACTTAAAGTCATCTATAAACTTAGTTAGTAAGTTTTCTATATTTACTGGGTGTTGGGTATTAGAGAAATTTTGCGGTGGTGCGTTACCTGTGGTGGCAGTTGCTTCTGCAAATGAGTATTTCAATTTGGTCCCCGGTGCTGGAGCTGCTGGTCCTGGAGTCTGTTGGTTGAAAGGTGGGGTTTGCTGGTTTTCGGATTGTGTTGGTTGACGATGCTGATTGTTATGTCTTGAGGTGGGTGGAAAGCGGCGGCGTTGTTGTAGTTCTTTATATATGGCACAGCCTTTGTAATTGGCAGGGTGGCTGCTATTGCAAAGAGCACATTTTGCCGGTAAGTCGGATGATTTGGAGCATGTTGATGTTAAGTGATGTTCACCACATTTTACACAGCGAGGTGAGTGTGAGCAGTAGCCTTTTGTGTGGCCGTACGATTGACAGTTTTGACATTGGGGGATTTCTCGTCGTTTATGTGGCTCTTCGACCTTAATTTTTGTATTTAGTAGGGAGGTAATGTTGAATATTTCCTTACTAATAGCTTCAGGAGCAAGATCAACGAAGAATATAGGCAATGGCATTGTAGTTTGCTGGTGTTTTATATTTACTACTTGTCTTACGGTAAAGCCAATTTCTTCTAGCGCTTCTAATATTTCCGTGGGATCGGTAGTATAGTGAATGTTTTTAATTACTACTCGAATTGATTTGTCTGTTTGAGGTTGGAAGGTATGGTACTCAGCGTCTTGCTCTTGTAAGAAGTGTATTAGTGTTCTGTAGTTGTCACTAGTATTTGCTTGGATTTTTATATGGGCTGTGGTAGATTTACAGATGAAGCTATCGGGTCCAATTTGATCAGAAATTGCTTCTTTAAGATCGGAGTGTTTCTTTGTTCCTTTTACGAATATTGGCGGAGGTAGATTGTTTTTATTTTTGTTAGTTTGATTTGTTTGAGTAGTTTCATGTGCGGGTGGCACATTTATGTCGGGTGCGTTGGTTGTGTCATTATCGGTAATATCATCTTCTTTTTCCGATAACGCTGCATATCGGTTAGGTGAGAAGAAAAGTTTTGTTTTTTTTTGTCTCAGGTTGACGGCTGGATGGAGTTGACGGAGAATTCGGTGTTGAGGGGGGTGTGTGTTTTGTTTTTGATTTTTGTTGTTGTTTCCATTCGTCGCTGGACGAAGTGGATTCGATAACGGTTAGATTACTGGGCTTATGCTTGTTTGGTTGTACCATTTTAGATTGAGTATTTTTAGCATCGCTAGCATTGTTAATTGGCATGGTGTGAGAATCTTATCTGCGGTCCAAAGGTCACCGTAATGACGGTGCCTGGAGGCGCAAGGTACTAGATAAAAGTGTAATTAGTCGGTGCAATTAATTATATTACTTTTTCCAAGTTGTGGCGGTTTTTTTTTTGTGATATCTTGACTTGAGCGATGGTGTAGGATTTGGTGCAATTTTTATAGTAATTTGAGACAAACTACGCAAAAATCCGTTGAGAATTGCGAATAATAGTTAAACATAACTCGGAAACAATAAAATAAGCGTGCGCACTGTATCACTGTTCGCGGAGAACTGATATAATAGATTTAAATTATTTTATATAAAGCTTATATATAATATTTATTGTTGGTCAAATTTATAATAACAATTAAAAAAACTTATTCATTAGTATGTAATATAGGCATAGCAATATTATTATTACAGTCACCACCATAAGATGTAAAAACTATATATTTTTTAATAATATCATTTAAACAATACAACATAAAATCGTCTGACAGTTTATTTACAATAAAAATATTCAATGTTTTAGATTTAATTGGTTTCTGATAAAATAAAGTTTTTTTAGTAAATATTTTCCCTACTATTATAATCTGTTCAGTATTTAAATCTTTTATAATATTAAATACTTTAACTACATCATTATTCACAGTACCAAAATAGCAATCAGACATTATCAATTTTTATAGTAATTAATTTATCTGTCAAAATCAGGGTTTTATACTGACTTCCTCGAAGTGTAGTATTTGGTAAAGGACCATTATTATGTGGAATTTTTAAAATTGGACTTTTATCTAGATTTTTATTAGGATTACTACCGGTGTTTATGTCGATTTCTTTGAAGCGTTTCACAATCTGTTCTAAGGGTTTTTCATGTTTTCTTAACATAGCCTTAAATGTCTTCATGAAGTTCTCAAACGGAAAACAACTTACATTATCCAATGGACCAAATAATTTATAATCCTGGCATAAGTGTAATAATCCGTGGATATTATGGGAAATCAAATGTTTACCATAAATTATTTGAAAAGATTTGACAAAATAATTTAAAAGTCCTTGAGCAAATTCTATATATTTGCCTAGATTAGGACTAATTAATATTATCATAGAAATATGAAAAGCCATGAAGTTTGTATAACATTTTTCAGATAAACAATCTTTAAGTACCAGAGGTCCAGAATAAATTAATAATTGTCGGAGCTCGGTAGCTTTCCACCGACAAATTTCTTCCAAGTCTCTGGGTTTTCTACAGAATTCAACTGGAATGTTATTTTTAATGGACCGTAAATTTGATGAAATTAATTTAATCTTAGAGCTTGGAAGACGGATTGATAGTGGTCCTTTCATCCATAGCAATATAAGTTTGCGCATTACTCCTAAACATGTAAGATGCATATAATCTAAAGAAAACTTTTCTACAATATTAAAATTAGGCAAATCTAAAAGAATGGTATTTACATTTGTAATTTGATAATCTTCATGGGTTCTTAAGACAAAACTATAATGAGTTCTCAAAGATGACAAATTATCTTTATGTGGGAAACAAGTGCGATTACATAAATACACACCTTCTTGTGTACATTTTGAACAAGAAGCAAGTCCTGTATGTCCTTTTGTTTTTGTTAAAAATGACTTAGCAGGTGCATCACAACATATAGCGAAAATGCTTACAGGGATTGACTGATTTATTTGATTTATTTTAAGGCCATCAGTTAATAATATTTTAGTTTCAACTATGAAATCATATAGAAATTCATTGCTATCTGTTGGTTTGCTTTTCCCCCAAAATAGACCAATAGGAAATACCTTTTTTTCTTGTATGTAACTATCGGGTTTAACATATGCCAAAATTGGCCAAAGTTGACTGTTACTACTATGAGATATCAGAAGTCCATCAACACCAATAACTAATTGTATTTCATTTGGAATATAATTTAAATTTGAAAAATACGTAAGTAAATAATTAGTTAAGCCAAAATGAAAATATTTTCCATTTGGATTGACAAGGCGAATTTGGTCAGTGTTAATTTTAGGAGTTTGAAGAAGAGTTCTTGAGTCTTTGGGAAGTTCTCCAAAACCATTATGTTTTCTTAGAATAAGTAATAATTCATTTAAATGACACTGTGCTATTTTACATTTAACTGCCCATTCTTTCAATTCAGATTGAATAGATAAATTATTATTATTAACTTTTGTAAGTATTTCAATATTTGATAAAAATAGTGGAGATGTAGCAGTAGACACATTATTGACATGATTATTAGAAAGAAAAAAGTTGTTGTTAAAAAGTTGTGTTTCAACAGTATCATCAGAAAATTGTGTTTCAGTGTTATCAGAAAGTATAAATAAATTTGCTGATTCATCTGTAGCATGAAGTGGTGATTTAGATGAGGTGTCTACAGAGGAGGAGGACTGAACTAAATTATTGGCAATTTTTGCGTCTTGATTTTGCATTTGAATAATTCTCCTACGAGTACGCGATGAAACTTTTGACGAATTTCTCATTGAACCTTTATTAATTTTAGGCATATCTATATAAGAAAAATAAATATAAATGCATATCAATGTTCTTATTGATTCTAATATAACTTATCAATTATGGAAATTATTAAAAAGTGAGTGGAAATATATTTTATGCTTATATTATTATGTATAGTTACAACAAAAAAATCAGACATAGGTAAATGGTAAATAAGGATAAATAATTTAAATATTTAGCTTTTAAGTATCATGTGCTATTTAGTGGGTCCACTGAATTTACCAACAAAATTATATATTTTAATTAGAACTAGAACTATACCTAATTAAAAATTATTAGGATAGATGGGTACATTTATTATTATATTAAAAAAATATATAAAATAATAAATTATATTATTTTATATCGGGAAAAAAGTGATTATATTAAAGAAATACATTATTTTTTTCAATTATAACAAATGTATTTCAAAATCTTATTTGTATATGAATGTTGGGTACATCACAACTCATGTTTCAATATTTTGGCAAAATAGAGAATTTTAAATATCACTCCAAAATTGATTACAATAATTTTTATCTTAATAGTAGGTAGTTATTATTTTTTAGTTTGTTTATATTATAGTTAATATTAAAAATCAATAAATGCTTACCGCTACTGGTGGATAAATGCTATATTGACTATATTATCGCTAGTAATTAGTATTGCCAATGGTACCTATAAGAAGATAGGTACTGTATTAAATTATTGTATATAATATAAATGATAGGTATAATATTATATATTTATAATTCATTAAATTAATAAATTACATACCTTTTAGACAACTGCGTCTAGGTATGTGTCTACGTTTCTCCTTGGTACAGTAAAGTTGCTCTACGAGATGGATAAACAATATAAATAAACGTCACAGTAAAACACGCGGTCTGGACTCAGGATGACTTTATGCAACAAACATAACAGTAAGCAGACGATTATACGTATAAAAAATAAAAATCGAATCGAATGATTATAAAATATAAATGATATTGCGTCAATAGCCACTATTATAGGTGCAGCGCGGCGGTCGGACGGCATTTCTCAGAAATAACAATAGTAAAGAAACCCCATATGTATCGCTATTTCTAGTAACTATAAATGTATTTTTAGACATATTTTGTTTTGAGCAATGGGTATACAGCATACACACTAGAGTGCATATATTGTTATTATTACAATACTGAATACGACTTAATATTATGACGTGTTTTTGAAAACGCTAGTAGAAGGATAGGACTAAAAAATAATGGTTTCATTTTAATAATATTATTTTTCTGTACACACACGGCAGATGTAATGATTATAATATTATGACTTTATTATCATAATAAAAATTAACGCATTCATATTTCAAATATACATCATTACAAAAATCATTAAATTTGAATTAACCACATATAAAACCATATACAATTTTAGTCAGTCTTATAATTACTATTACTATCACAGCTTATAGATATAAAATTAAAAGTGGTAGTTATTATAATAATAATAAGACCTGGGGATTTTTTTATCATCTGATTTAATTTCAATAAAAACATAGGTAATATGTAAGACTGGCTTAATACAACACACTATATTTTTAAATAGACATATAAAAAAAATTATTATTAGTAATCCCAGAAAATATATTTTCATTATATAATAAGCACACATTTCAGAAGTCATTAATAAATTTATTATATTATAAAAATATGAGTTCACTTTTAAAAAAAATATATGAACTATATATATTATGTCATAAATATAGCTCAGGTAAAAAAATAACATACACAAGTTTGTGTAAGCAATCATATAGAAAAAAAAAGAAATTTCTTTTTAAAAAAAATATTCATTATTATAATAGGTATATTAGTTATATTACTATGTAATATTTTAATTATAAAAACTTAACATCAATAGGTATCGAATAGGTATGGTACTATTAGGTATACGTATTACGTACCTACTATTTAAAAAAGTACCTACCTACCTATTTCTTGGACTGTTGTCACGTCTTGTAAATAATAATCCGCTGAAAGGTGGTGAAAAACCAATAGCGATCGAATATCCGTAAAATACATAATTAATAAGAATCCGCCTTAAGATTTCAAAGGTATTTTGCGCTACACCAACCCGTCCAACCCAATATTACTTACTAAAGTGGTAATATATTATAAAATAGATGTTATAGAATAATTATATTTACTTTGAAAATTCCACAGATTGACAACTATTTAATGTTTAGTCTTAACAATGTTACTTGATAGGTAATAAAAATGCTACCACAAAACTTAAGTTCATAAAACTGTCCATCATATCCCCCTTAAATATACCATAAATGTTATAACAGTGTTTGTGTATACCTACAGCAGCTAGTTAATTGGTTATTATAAAATAATAAAACATTTTTGAATAATTTAATAATATTATGGTTAACATTGCAATATTCTAATATTATAAAATCATCAAAGAATCATTGGAATTTCAATGTTTGATTTCCAATCAGAAGAAATGGGAAACTAATATTGCTTTAACAACGTTCGATAGTTATTGTATTTTCAATATTATAATATTATTGAACTATTATTAAAAATCTAATATTCAAATTCTAATAAAATGAAATAATTATACAATATTGCTTACATAACGTTGAATTGACATTACATATTCAACAGTATATACATATTGAACCCATAGTTATGATTAAATATTTAATAATCAATATGATGACAATATCACTAAGATATTTCAATTTTCAATTTAGAATCGAAATAATGATACAATATCAATATAATCTTAAATTGGCAATATTGATTTATCAATTGGCACTCAATATCCATTTGATAATGACATTGCAAAATTGCTGTCTGGGTACATTTCATATAGTACAGGTTTTGGTTTAGTAAAAAGCTTACTAGAAGATTCTTTTGGTGGAAATGGTTACCCTCAACTATTTATGACCGATTGTGCTACTGCTGAAATAAACGCATTAGAAAAAACATGGCCTGAAAGTAAAAATTTGTTATGTATTTTCCACGTTTGTCAAGCTGTATGGAGGTGGTGTTGGGATAGTAAACATCAAATACTAAAAGAGGATAGAATTGCATTAATGCGATCCTTTCAAAATATTGTTTATGCAGAATCCAAATTACTAGCAAAAGAAGCATTTCAAAAAGCAATGTCTTTGTCAAAATATGAGAACTGGTCAAAATATTTACAGGACTATTGGGAAACAAGAGAAAAATGGTGTCTTGCATGGAGAGATGTTTCATGTCATGGACATCACACGAATAATTTTTCAGAAATAACTGTTCGGATATTTAAAGATACGGTTTTATCAAGGGTAAAAGCATATAATGTAATTGCTTTGATTGATTTTGTATGCACCACTTTGGAAGAATATTATCGTCGTAGTTGAGAGAATTTTCAAACTTCCGAGGCCATAATCCTCGTCTTTTTTTGAAAACTCAAATAAATAAAGCTATGGAAATAAACAAAGAAAACATATCACAAGTAGAGGACTATGAATATACTGTTCAGTATAAGGACGAATCATTCAATGTTAATATGAAAATTGGGATTTGCTCATGTAATAAGGGTAAATTTGGACAGTTTTGTGTTCACCAATGTGCTATTTACATACATTTTGATACATTATCACAAAATTTTCCTGCTGTGACTTCAAGCGATAGACATAAAATTGCTTTATTAGCAGATGGAGATAAAGCTCTACCAGTAGAGTTTTTTCAGTCATTTATTTTGGATAATAATGTTGCAATTACAGAAAATATAATTAATGAAGAATCTGTTCAAATTACCAATGTCATATCAAATAATACAATCACAACTAATCAAAATAATAGTGCAGCCACAACCAATACAACCAACTCACAACAATTACCTCAAGAATCTATAAACAATATAATTTATTTATTTAAAGAAATTCATGAAAATTATGGATCATCTTCATCTTTCCTGAACACGTTAGAAACAAGATTAAAAAAAATTAAAAGTAAAGGTAACTGGGAATCATTTTTACATACTGCAGGAAACCAAGCAGTACAATTGAGGAGAAGGTCGGGAGCAGCAATTAGAGTACAACCAACTACAATAGCAAGACGTTTAAATAGACCAATCAGGAGCATCATATCGATACCTGGTCCATAACAGGGTGCAGTATGTTAAAATGCGACCGGGCCTCTCCATTGGGAGTGATAACCCAAACATGTTTTTGTTTATATATATCTACAAAATATTATTCATTAGTATCTTATATTTATGTATACCTCTGAAATGTATTGTTAAGGATCATTGATCGTTATAATAAAAAAGCCATCAGGCAGTTTAAAAAAAAAAAAAAATGATTACCTATGATTGAGTGTATTACAAACAAAATTGTTTTATCTTTGTTTTATAAATCAAACATTTTAAAGAGATAATTAGAACATTAAGACCTTTAACTCCATTCTTGTAAAAAAAACAACTGCATTTTTCTAGTAATTAATATGTAATAAAGTAATAGTATACTATTCATTTGCTCCACTATCTACCACAAAAATTAATTCAATTCATCAAATGTAAATAACATATAAAACTATATATTATAATATACCTAATATATTAGTAAATATATATTATATATTATATTATATTATGTACCTTTTAAATCAAAAGTAATCTCCTCCAGCTCCACAGTAATGTTATTATATAAAATAATATGTCTGCTATATAATGCTTTAATATTTGTCTACTCTAAACAGACATGAAATAGATTAACAGCTAACAACTGTACCATAAATGCACAGAAAACTAACTCAATCTATTTAGGTACTTAATAATATGTAGGACCAAAAAAAATTTAATTGTTAGACAATTATAACAACCCAATCCTTTAATAATTTAAAAAAATATATAACTGATTGGCTGCAGAATGAACAAAATAAAAAACTTTAATTTATATTGTAGTACCTATTCATCTAATATAATTTCTTACCTATTAATTATAATTAATTATATTATCCAGCTTAAATTTTATTTATTTTGATCAAAATTCTATATTATATCATCAACTACAATTAGAAAAATACGCTTAAATGATAAACTGATATTAAGACAAAATAGTGGCAGAAAGAAGCCCTCCCAGCGAAAGTACTTTATAATAATATAGATGTTCACGCGTGAACAATTATGTGCTGCACTCTAGTAGTCGGTCCGGCACCTACGCTCTGTCAACCACCTGGTTTTATAGTTTATCAAATGTAATCATTGTAGTAGAAAAAAAAAAACAAATTGTTATTTAATTAAGATGATGACTGTAAGTCAAGTTTTCTCTCTGTTCTCTGAATTTATATATCCAATTATGAGTTTTTAGTAGTCATTAAGAGCACAATAGTGTTGCCTTAGTTATTGCTGAAATTATAATATTTTTCAATGTGTTGTAATATGTATTTAATCCTATCAACAGAGATAGTTCAATCAGTAGTGAGTGAATTATATTATACTTAGTGAGAAATATTATACATGATAAATAATTTTATTATATTGTTATACCTTTATTATTTTTTTTTTTTTTTTATTTTTACAATACGGGACGAACCCTTTAATACATGAATATAAAAGTATAATATAATAGTTTTAATAGTTTATGGAAACGTGGCTCAATATCAGAGAGAGAATGAAGGGTCAGTGTTGGCAATGCGCATAAGACGGATGATTGGTGAGTTAAGATAGTAGTTTGAGGAAGAGAAAGGTATATGAAATGGAACAGATGATCGTGTACGGCGAGAGGGGACATTAAATGAGACTTGAGATAGTAAATCAGGACTGTCAATTTTAGATGAAAGAAGATTGGATAGAAATGTCAGGTTAGCTGAATGACGACGATCGGTGAGGCTTTCTAAGGAAAAGAGGTGTTGGATTGGTGTGTAATCGTGGGGTGGGCAGACTATCTTTAGTTTGTAGGCAGCTTGACGGAGGAATTTTCGTTGAACCCTTTCTATCATGCTACGTGCGGAAGCGGCGGACGGGTCCCAGAGGACGGAACCATACTCAAGGATGGGACGGACTAGGGAGCAGAAAAGAGTTTTTAGGGGGGAGAGCAAGTGGAAATCAGAAGAGACACGGTTTATGAAACCAAGCAGTTTAAGAGCCTTACAACATATTATCTGAATATGCATATTAGGGCACAAGTTCCGTGTGAGAGTAAATCCTAAATCCTTTACATAATTATTGCAGGTGGTTAAGGCGGTATTGTTTACGGTGTAAATATGCTCGATTACAGCATTAATACGACTAAATGTCATTACTGAACATTTAGCTATATTAAGAGCTAGCCCCAAAGATTCACCCCACGCAACTAATCGTTGAAGGTCGTTTTGAAGAAGGTGACAGTCAGAGATGGATTTTATATGGAAAAAGATTTTCATATCATCAGCAAAGATAAGGAGTTTGGCATGCTGGAGGACGGAGACCGCTGAGTTTACGAATAGGGCAAACAGGAGAGGAGAAAGAACAGCACCTTGTGGTACACCTGAGGAGGGGGTAAAACGGTCCGAAGAGGTGGAATCAACAGTTACCCATTGGATCCTATTTGTAATGTATGAGCGAAACCAGGAAAGTAATGGTTCACCAATTCCTATGGAGTCTAGAGTCGACATAAGATGATTGTGATCAACACGGTCGAAGGCCTTGGAGAAATCTGTTTGTTATATATTTTGTTATAATGTTATGAATTGTAAGCCATACAGGCAAATAATATCAATTTCAGTGCAGCTGGCCAGTTCCTGCACTCCACAGTACAGTGAGTTATATTATATTATATTATATTATATATTGTTTGTTGCTATACATTGCGAATTATTATTTTATTATTTTGCTTACCCCAAGTTGTTACCTGCTGCACTCAACCCCTTGTATACTGCAGGCGAACTCTCTGTTCACAAGTAAGGTTGTGTGTAAGCAGAGTTCCTTTATAGTTTATACAGTCCATTCCTATGAGAGCGTTAGGTGTCGGGGAACCTATCATATTGTTTGACAGCCCCCGCCCGTACAATAATAGTATTTAAACTTTATATTTTTTTTAGTATTTAGTATTTATTATTTAATATTTATGAATATTTTACAATTTGAAATTCTAATGATAACAATATGATAACGTTCTTTTATGATAAGCCAGCCAAATGCCTTACTGCGGGGAAGCGCTCGTAAGATAAGGACCGACAACTATTTAATCAGCGTTCATTTTACGATGTCTACAACAGTTCCACTACTGACCACATTTTGTTAAAGTGCTGCTAGTTATACGTTTTTGAGGTTATGTAGTAAATAGTGTGGCTCGCCACAATAGCACGGTCTTAGAAGATAAGATTAAGATAAGATACATTGTTTTTTGACGAATGGATGGTGCCTACCCCCCCAAGATGTTTTTGTCAGTCGGCAAATTGTAAATTTGATGAAAAAACTTGACACGGTCGGCAAAATGTCAAGCTTATTTCATTATAGCATCGTCGTCACGGATTGTGTTGTAATTGTAGATACAGCGTTCATAGTATTATTATTTATTATTATAAACTATATAGGCTGTACTGCTGTAGACACTGTCTATATACGTATAGAGTCGAGTTTAATGTAATATTATACGACATTATACTTATTATTTATTACTATTATAATAAGTTGTTTACACTGAATAGCGAATGTAAATTTAATTTCTGGTAATACCACTGTACAGACTACAGACTACGCACTGTACGGTTTAGATTGATTAGAATTATCGGAAATATTCTCAAAATACCTGTGTTATAAGAATTTAAAATTCTTTTGGATAATTTTACGTCGACTGTCAACCAGCACCTTCAAAGTATGGTTACGTTATTACGACCTTTTCAAAAAAACTTCCGTATACCGGCAGACAGGAAAAACTGCACAATAGAATATATGATTGAGGCCATGATAAAATTATGTCCGGAAATACTTTTGGATGAGCCAGAATGTTTACACTCAGAAATTCAAATTTTATTAGATGCTTCCAAGGAGTGTAAAAATTTTGATGATATTTTCAAAAAAGCATGCATGTTAAGAAATGTTATACCACGAGCATTTCGCATTGTTAAGCTAGTACTAACATCACCAGTGTCATCTGCATCCAGTGAACGTTCTTTTAGTCGTTTGAAATTAGTTTACAACCACTTACGCACGACAATGAGTGACGAGAGACTTGATTATTTATTGGTACTATTTTCAGCTTGAGATATTGTAGATAAAATAAATATTCAAAAAATCGTTAACAAATGGTCTCTCCTCAAACATCGGCGTGTGAAAATGTAAGCTACAGACTAGTATCAATAATTACAAATTGTGTGACTACTGACTAAGTATAATAATATTAATATAAATTGTATGCTAATATTTATGTTATTGTTTTTAATATAAATTATAATGATGATAACTATATACAAGTTTAATAAAATATTTGAATACGTACATTTGTTTTGTATTAGCATTTTACTCATATATAAAAACATACGTATACAATTATGAATTAGGTACTACATTTTTTTATCGTCATATTAATGTAGTCGGCAATTTTTCAAACTGATAACCCCCCCAAATAGGAATGCCTCGGAACGCCCCTGGTCAACACACATTATAGATTGTGTGTAATATTATCTACGATTTATACGGCGACGACGAATCTGATGACGGGTCCGCAGTTCAGTCGTCAGCCCGCTTTTGATATTCAATTAATTTTGTTTTACGCCGTCCGTGTTTGTCCGTTGTTTTGCTTATTGTTATAGAGCAGCGGTTCCCAAACTTTTTTTCCGCGGTGCCCTTTTAGAGGCACCAAGTTAGCCACGGTGCCGTGCTGTACATAATATGAAAGACTAACCTTCTGCTTGGTCCTTGGCTAGACGTCCGGATCTGGACCGGGGTCCCTCGGGTCGGCTTGCCTGGCTCTTTCCAGCTCTTCTTTCACCGTCATGATTGCCTCCGTCATTCTGTAGAATAGCCGATAACCCTCTTCGGCCCTAAGCAACATGGCTTGCCTCTGATCTGGGTCGGCTGGCAGTAGATTGAAATCCGGCCCACACAAGATGTCGGGAAGATCCGCTGCCTCCGGTGCGTGTCCCAGGTGCGCGGCTAACTCTTCTCGGTGGCCGTTCCACCGTTCGCAGTAAAACAGGGTGTGCTCCGCGGTGTCGGCTTCCTCCGGGCAGAGGTGGCAACGGGCGCTTGGGGCCCGGCCCATGCGGTGGAGGTACCATTGGAAGCAACCGTGCCCGGTGAGTACCTGGGTCATCTGGTATGACATAGGCACCCTGGGCACGGTCCTTCCCTGCCATCTACGGACGTCCGGCAGGATGCGGCGCGTCCAGGCCGCTTTCGGTGTCGTGGACCATTTGGCCTGCCATAGCGTGACCGTATTTTTCCTCTCTTCTCTTTTTATGGTCGTCTTGGAAACGCGGGGCGCACCTGGCGCGTGGACGGCGAGAAGCCTGGACCTGATCCTGAGCCTCTCTAGGCCCAGGAGGTCCGCTGGCGGCATGTCCGCTAATAGCAGGGCGGCAGCATCTGACACAGTCCTGTAGGCCCGAAAGACCCTCAGGGCGGCTGCCCTCTGGGGGCGAATCAGCGTGACACTCGCCCTAGCGACCTTGATCCGGTTCGATCCACACTGGAGCCGCGTACATCAACTGGCTCTCAACTACTGAGGCCAGCAGCCGGCGTTTCCACTGGCAGGGGCCATTTATGTTCGGCATTAGCCTTGCGAGAGCTGCTGCGGAACGGGCGGCCTTGCCAGTTACTTTTTCGATATGTTGGGCGAAAGTGAGCCTCTGATCGAGGATGACCCCGAGGTATCTCAGCTGTTTTGACAGCGCTATTGGATGCCCTCCGATAGACAATCGAGGAGGAGTGAAGGCCCACCTGCGGGTCAGCATCACTGACTCTCTTTTTTGATGCGCCAATTCCAGGCCCTTATCGACCATCCATTCATCGATAGTTCTGAGCACCGGATTCAGTAGATCTTCTAGAGCTCACCGGTCCTGGCCATGCCCACCACGGCCAGGTCATCGGCGAAACCTATGAGATGGACCCCTTGTGGGACGTCCATCCGGAGAAGGAAGTCGTACGCCGCGTTCCAAAGGGTGGGGCCGAGGACCGAACCCTGAGGGACGCCGCACGTTACCCTTCTGGGAGCCATCCTTTCTCCGATGAGGATCGATCTGTCGGTTAACCAGGACCGAAGCATCTCCACCAGGTACTCCGGCGTTCCCGACTGTCTTAGGGCGCTGTCGATGACTGGCCATCTCAGAGTGTTAAATGCGTTTCTCATAGCGTGATCATAACGCATAGGTCTTTTCGCCCGGTGCCGACTGCCGCCTGCCCGGCAGCGTATTTTGCAAATGTGGGTACACTCAGAACCGCTCTTCTATGATTGGTTCATTTGAATTTCGCGCTTTTTTTTTTTTATCACTTTATAATAATATCATTATCTTATCCTATCCTATCATATATTTCGCGCTTTTTTTTTATATTATAATATATAATTTTATATTAGCATTTAGCATACATAGCATATTAAAATAATATATTATATTATATTTTAATTGTTCTAAATAGTATAATATTATACTATATATTATAATATAATTTAATATAATTACATTAAAGCATTTAATATTTATATACCATTATATATATTTATATATATTTATTACATTTTATATTTATATTTATATATAGGTACCTCCTATTATAAACAGACTAAATCTTGTAAATTAAATAGGTACATTAAATAATTTTTATTAACATTTCTACATTTCTATTTTATGTAACACACTAATTAACGTACCGCAATTCTAAAGAACAAAATATTATAATTTGCAATCACACTTGGACTTAAACAAAATAATATTTTATACTCTCAAAAAATAAAGTATAGGTAATCTTACCTACTGACTTTAAAAATTTCTTAATTTATGATAATAATTTTCATTATTTTATAAGAAAAGATAGCTTATTCATTAGTTTTCTTATAAAATAATCAAAACTGATTATATTATTATTTTTAAATTATATTCTAAATCTGAACAAAGTTAGCTGGTAATGTAGTAAATATTAATTAAATAATAATATTAATGTTTGATAGTTTTCATTATTTTATAAGAAAAGATAGCTTATTCTTTAGTTTTCTTATAAAATAATCAAAACTGTCAAACATTAATATTATTATCATAAATTAAGAAATTGTTAAAAATCAGTAGGTATGGTAATAACATTAAACCTAATAATGTGAAAAAAACAATAATACTGAATAAAGTTTTTTTATTGGTATTTGTTACATTTACTCCTGCATAAATTATTATTTGGATGTATTTTTTAAATCTCTAGGCACAAGGATTTAATTTATGAATTTTTATATAATCATAATCAAAATGACAATTTAATAATAAATAGTGAATGTAGGTACTTATGATGGAAGTACCTACATAACACTTTTTTAATAAATTATGAATTTTTAAACATAAGATATGAATTATATAGATATAAGATATTAATTATGATTAATAATTTATTGTTTAAAGAGAGCAAATATTGTAAATATCAAGAATTCTTCAAGTATATATCTGAAAAATAGTATACCAGATAAAAATAGTGCATTATTTAATAATTTATTGTTTTACTAGTGAGATTTTGCATTATTTATATTCAAATTTAAACATTGTGTTAAATTATGAAGACGCTTCGGCTGTTTGATTTTTTTTTTGCTATTTGTATGTCTGCCAGCTACGGAATAATTTTCTGTAGGAGGTCTTCCTGCATTGATTCGATGTGCACCCTTGTAGTTTCCACGTCTCCTAGCCACTGAAGTTGGTTGAACACGAATACGTCTTCCCTGTTTAGAACTAAAGTAATAAATAAAAAAACAATTAAAGCAGCATAATACAATTGTATGTTTGTCAACATATTTATTATATACCTAGTACTACTAATTATTAATCATTTACCTAGAAGCACTATTAATAACAAAATCAACAGCTTGAGTTGGAGTAACTTTACTTTGTATATTTTTTGTTAAAATTGTTAAATATTTGATTGATGCTTCTGAAACATCTTTTTGTAAAACAAGTCCAAGATTATTAATAGCGTTTGAAAATTCCGTCCACTTTTTTGAAAGTTTTTCTGTTAATAACTGCTGCTTTGGTGCATCGTTAAATGAAGTATCGTATGAGTTTGGTTGGTCTTTTGATGCATAACAGTTATTTTTATTACTTTCTGACACATCTGTTTTAGTTTGTTCAACTAAAATATTTTTCTCCATCACAGATGTTTGAGGAGATGATAGTTCATTAACATCCTGCAATTATGAAGTTTGCATCATAATTATTCTAAATATTGTATTGAGAAAATTTTGTTTTATAGTATACATTACTTCAAAAAAAGATTTCGGTGGACACTCATTACCAAGAGCAAGCAAAGCTAGATTATAGCGATCATTACAATTAACTACTGGACAATTTGGAAATTCTTTTGAGTTTGGAAAATGTTTTTTTAGAAAAGCTTGATGTTTGCAGAATCCCCCCTGTTGACCACTATAGCAGCTACACCAACCAATGATAGTATTAACCTCGTACATTTGTTTAGTGTCTTTAGCACTAGGCACTTCATATACATAATCATCTATTTGCACCACACTGCATATATCTACTGTTGACATTCGAGTAAGCTGCATTTCGAAATGGCTTTTTGATCTTCTGTTATAAGCAAAATCTAACAAGCGGTTGATAAAATATTTATCCCAAATTATAGCAATAAATTCAATAAGTGCAACTATGTTATAAGCTTTTGTGCGTTCCAAAATCATTTCTTTTAAAATACGAATAGATGCCTCAGAATAATTGTTTGTTTGATGATTTCGTGTTATAAGACCATTACTAATTCTATAAAGCATTGACCACTGATTGCTTCTTTTCAAATTTTCATGCAAACGATCTTTAAATTTTTGATTATTTTCTAATTGATTTACTTTATTTATAGAATCTTGAAATTCTTCATCAGTTTTAGAATACACTACCTAAAAAATACAATAGATACCTAGTAGTTATTTTTATAATAAGTTCAGCATAAGTCATTTAGAGTATTATAGATACCTGTTTGAAAAGTTTCATCAAATGTTGCCTTTGTGTAGGTAATACATTACTTCCAGTTGACATTAGCCATCTCCATTCTGCTTGCATGAAATGAAATAGACAAAGCAATTGAGTAGTTGAGGGCCAAACTTCTTTAATGGCATTTTTTTCGGCAACAGAATCATCAGTCATCATTATCTTTGGGTACTAAACCAAAATTAAAATTACAAAGGTTTATTTTAGAGAAATGTAATTAATTTTACTGCTTTCAAAACTTAAAAATAAACAAAAGCAGATTGGTTTGTATTACTATTAAGTCTTGATACTTTTTTAAAACAAAATATTTAATATCCATAAATCAAATTTTATTTCTACTTCTTAAAATAGAAGACATTTAAAAAATGATATGTTTCCTTTAAATTCATCTTTTAAATAATAAAAACAATATATATCATTATAATTTGAAAAGAATAAACTATCAAGCTTAATAAGGAAATATGGAAATATTTTTATTGTAGGTATAAAATTAAAAAAAATATTAAATATTTAAGATTAAAGTTTGTAACACAAATATAGACTACTAATATATTACAACTGATGTTTAAGTATATATTATATAATATAATGTAAAATAATTTTTTTTTGAAGCATCTAATAAACAATCTTATGTATTATATATAATAATTATTTGGTATTGGTCATAAATTAATTGTAATTGAATTTTATACTTTTCTTTGTATTAAAATAAATTTCTGTTAGTATAACTATACAAATTAAAAAAGTCTATAAAAATGGTTAATTAAAAATAATAATAAAATATTGTTTATAATTAGTTAAGAATTAATTTCAAAATATCAGTCCATTGTTTATTTTTATCATTACCTCTAATCCTCCAAAGCAATTGGGAAAATGCTCATTAAGCATTTTAAATCCTTTTTCATATGCTGAACTTGTTTGTTGCATGTGCACCAAAATACCAATTGGTACAGCACCACCTTTAGTTGCAGTTAAAATTACAGTAACTGAGGCCATCGAAACATCACAGCTTGAGCTTGAATCAAGAAAAATTATTTCAGAGCTGCTCTGTAATTTTTGGGCTCTTTGGTTTAAAGATGTAACAATTAGAACTACCCAAGGACTGTCTTTATTTATTTTAACAATTACACCTGCAAATACAATTCAAAATTTTATATCTATATATATAAATTCTATGGTATTAATAATACCATAGAAATAAGATGAAATTCAAATATTATATATATATATACACAAAATAAAAACCTTGTTTAAGATATTCTGGGATTTTTTCTTCCAGTCTATCAAATGGATCTTTTACAGTACCATAATTGTCTGTTAAATATTTATGCCACAGCCTATACACTGTCCAAGGTCTGGGATTTAGTGCACCATTTGCTAATTTAACAATGTGATTTGGTAATGTTTGTAGTCTTGATATATTTTGTTTTATTGCTTGACAAGGGGATAATCCATCAGCAAAGTACTGCCAAAAAATACCTTTCACTTCTGGGTCTATAAATAAACGTTTTAATGCATCGGCACTAGCACAGTTATGTTTATGAAAAGGATTTATTTTGATGATAGTATTAAGTGGGGGGTCTCTTTTTAAATACTCATCATTTTTTTTTGAACCCTTAGTAACCATCTTTATTAAAATATCAATAAATCCTTCACAGTTTTGATTTTTTTTGCTGTTTGTGGTTTTTCTGTGTGAACTATAACTGCAAAGCCTTTTTTGTGCATTATAAACCTTAAGCAGAATAAATAATAAATAATTTAAAATGTATCTAAGTTACTATACAATAAGAATTAAGTATGAGTATAACTTTATAATTTATAGATAATATATAAATATTTTAAATTTTTGTTAATCAAAAATAAAAATAAATTAATATTAATGCAGGTTTAGGTACTTTAATCATTTTATACCTATTATTTTTATAAATGCTTTTATGTACAATGTTATATAAGAAAACTTTAGTACCTAAACTACCTATGTTATTTGAGAGTTTAAATTATTATTTTGTCTAAGTCCAAGTGTGATTGCAAATTTTCAAATTATTATTTGTTCTTGTTAATTAGGTAGTTGTGTGTAATATAAAAAAGAAATTTAAAATTAATAAACCACAAGATTTTAGTTTGTTTACAATAGCATGCTTTAAACTTTAAATAAGTACTTATAAATTAATTAACAATATACTGACCGACAATTATTCCCTTTATTGATCCTATTACCAACAATCCAGTTGCTGTCGTCAAACTTTCCAAATTGCTTAATAAATTGTTGAGCATCATCTTTACTGTCCATAGTAGTTCGAAGTGTCAATACATCTTTTGTTGATTGAATTAAAATCAACTCAAAATTTAAGTCTTCGAAGTACTTAATTAGTGATTTAACAAAAACCTCCTAATTAATAATTTATAAAAATATTACTAATGCAACATACTTAATACAAATAGTCAGTAGCCAATATAAATAAAAAATAAATACCTATATACTTACCATACTAATTAATAGGTATCACAAATTTCAGTATTTCACTTTGTAAATAATGTATGAAAAATATATGTAAATATACTGACTTGATATACAATATAAAAATATAATACAATTGCTATTATTTGCATAAATGCTTTAATGTAATCAATAATTATGTTAAATTATAAATAGACAAAACAAAAAATGATAATATGATATGATGTGATATTATAAAGTGATAAATGCACATTGAATCAAAATAGTATGGTGAAATATTATTTAATTTATAATAGATTAAAACATTATTGTTTATTTATTTTGTAGTCATTTTTATTTTATTATTATTTATAATTATTATTTTTAAATTAAATTGTAAATGTTCTAAAATCTTAAGCTTTCAGTCTTTTCATATCTTGTGTTTAAAAATTCATAATTTATTAAAAAAGTGTTATGTAGGTACTTCCATCATAAGTACCTACATTCACTATTTATTATTAAATTGTCATTTTGATTATGATTATATAAAAATTCATAAATTAAATCCTTGTGCCTAGAGATTTAAAAAATACATCCAAATAATAATTTATGCAGGAGTAAATGTAACAAATACCAATAAAAAAACTTTATTCAGTATTATTGTTTTTTTCACATTATTAGGTTTAATGTTATTACCATACCTACTGATTTTTAACAATTTCTTAATTTATGATAATAATATTAATGTTTGACAGTTTTGATTATTTTATAAGAAAACTAAAGAATAAGCTATCTTTTCTTATAAAATAATGAAAACTATCAAACATTAATATTATTATTTAATTAATATTTACTACATTACCAGCTAACTTTGTTCAGATTTAGAATATAATTTAAAAATAATAATATAATCAGTTTTGATTATTTTATAAGAAAACTAATGAATAAGCTATCTTTTCTTATAAAATAATGAAAATTATTATCATAAATTAAGAAATTTTTAAAGTCAGTAGGTAAGATTACCTATACTTTATTTTTTGAGAGTATAAAATATTATTTTGTTTAAGTCCAAGTGTGATTGCAAATTATAATATTTTGTTCTTTAGAATTGCCGTACGTTAATTAGTGTGTTACATAAAATAGAAATGTAGAAATGTTAATAAAAATTATTTAATGTACCTATTTAATTTACAAGATTTAGTCTGTTTATAATAGGAGGTACCTATATATAAATATAAATATAAAATGTAATAAATATATATAAATATATATAATGGTATATAAATATTAAATGCTTTAATGTAATTATATTAAATTATATTATAATATATAGTATAATATTATACTATTTAGAACAATTAAAATATAATATAATATATTATTTTAATATTTTAATATGATATTATTATTAAGTGATAAAAAAAAAGCGCGAAATTCAAATGAACCAATCATAGAAGAGCGGTTCTGAGTGTACCCACATTTGCAAAATACGCTACCGGGCTTAGGAATAATAATCAGGTCAGCTGACTTCCAGCACTCTGGAAATGTACCCTCTTGTAAACATCTTCTAAACAGTTGAGTAGTTATGTCTTTGATAACAGGCCAGGCTTTCCTCAACATACCCGCGGTAATACCATCGTCAACGGGAGCGCTCGACGTTCTCATTTTCCATATCGCCTTTTTGATCTGTTCCGGGAGAACTTCACCCTGGAACTCAATGGGCCCTTGTATTGTTACATTTTCCTGATATGGGTCCGAGGGCACAAAAGTATCTAAAATTAATTCAGCCGTTTCACGGCAGTCTAGGGTCGAGGACCCGTCCGACTTTTTTAGTGTGCTGGGCACGTACGGTTGACATTCCCTCTCTTAGCCCAAGTGAACGTTTTACTCCATGGGTTGGAGTTCAGGTTGTCTGCAAAGCATTTCCACGCGGCTGACTTGTGTTTACGTGTTTCGCTTAGAAACTCATTGCGGAGCTTATTGTATGCAGGCCTATTTGACGTTCTTAGTCCATTTCTCCTTTGGCGGACTAGGTTTTGTCGGAGAGTGGTTAGGAACGGAGACCACCAGGGACATCTGCCCGTGGGGCCCCCCGGTTTCTTTTTATTCATTGACTTTTCAGCGGCCACAATGATCGCGCGACTGATGTCTTTGGCCGTGGAGTTTATGCAGTCCTCCGATATGCGGCCTACCTCGCCTAGCAGAGAGGTTTTTAATTTGTCCCAGTCAGCCGTCTGGACGTTGTAACGGGGACTCGATTTTTCTCGTTTCGGTGGATTTTTAACCTTAATACAGAAGCTTATGACCCTATGGTCACTGTCGGTTTCATCAATTACTGTCCAACCGCTGATCAGATTGCTAATGTCTGGCGTCGATAAGGTGACATCTATGTTAGAGGATCGCCCATCCTGACGGTGGAAAGTGCTTAGGTGCCCTGGGTCATTATGAACTTTTAAGTTATACTTATCGATGAATCGTTCAGTTATTCTACCGCGGCGATTGCGCTTTATCGAGTGCCAACGTGTCGAGTGGCCATTTGTGTCAGCGCAGATCACCGTTCTGCAGCTCTCTTTCGTGAGGATCTGTTCCAGTCATTCAATGTGAGCGGTGGTAGGCGTGCTGTATTTAAAATATGATGAGACTAGTACGATGTAGTCGCATCTGTCTTTGCCATATGTGACTTTGACGGCTGATGCGAGGTTAGATTGAATGAGCCCAGCTTTATGCATTGGTAGTGGTTCGTGAGTACTATTATTGCTGCTCCCGCTTTATTACTAATGTGGGATTTGCATCACTCGAAGGCATAGACCTTTCCACTGATCACCAAGGGCTCTTGTATCAAAAGGAAATCGACTTTATGCTTTTTACAGGCTTCTCTTAACTGGTGACTGGCTACTCGATCCCTATTCACATTGTGTTGAAATATTTTCATTTAGACATTATTCGTTCGCCCACGTAGTAATTCAGCACTCATAATCGGTATAAGTCTGTAACTGCCTTATTCTGGACTCCCATTTTTTACAGTCTTTAGATAAGGATTTGTGTCGTCCATTGCATTGTTTACAAGTGGGTCTTTCCGAAGACTCCGGGCACGTTCGCTTGTCATGACCTGATTTGGCACAATGGAAGCAAGTGACACCATCTTGCTCGCAGTCCTTTGTCTTGTGTTTCAGAGAAAGACATCTTCGACAGTATGGGGCCTCTGTGAACGGCCTTGGGAAGGTTGACACCATACCGATATAGGTTCGTTTGTGAATGATCGCTTTGTACAGACCCGGCGATAGCTCAATCACCCAGTCAGTGGTATCTGTGCCTCTCCTACCGCATCTGAATAGAGGTTTGACTTCTGAACTGCTCGCACCTTCTATTGCGGTGTTCTGCGAGATCAGCGAGTCACATATGAAGGATTCATCATAGTCCGAAGGAATACCTTTCATTTTGACTTTTGGCTTGCGCGGCCCTGACTCGGTGACAGACAGACCGCCGACGCCTGACAGTGAGCGAATAGCATTCGCCGTCTCTTTGTCGGCTGTTGTGACCAAATATTCACCGTTTTTAAGTTTCCTGAATCCATCTACTTTCGGCTTAGGTAGGATCGCCCGGACCTTAGTCCAGATGACATTCTCTGACTCTGCACCAACCACGAATGCAGGTTTGACTGGCATTTTCTTTGCCTTGATCATTTTATTTTCCCGACTTCCCTTAGCTCGTTTTGAGGACTGGGTCGGAGTTGGCCGCAATTTCTGACTAATTTGATCTTTAGCGGGTCTCTTTTTCGTGACTGTGGCAAAGGTGTTTGACGCTTTTGATTCGGAGTCCGACGCACCAATCTCCATAAGCTCAATGGTCTCAATGGTCTCCGGGTGTTCGTCTGAGTGGGATGTACCCTGCTGGTTCTGCACCACTATTGCATTATTTGGGCTGAGCATTTTTAGCTCAAACTTGTTTCCCTGCTGACGCTTCTTTTCCTTTTTAGGTTTATTTTTAGATGCATCCGTTAGAGCCCTTACAGCCGCACTTAGTTCAGAAACAATCGGTTCTAATTGGACTATGCAGTTACAGTTACAGCTGATTGCTCTTTCAGGGGGGTGGCTAGACTCCGATTTTGCCCGCAAGGAAGTGACCTGTTCTCTGAGGGCACCAACCTCTGTATCGAGTTTCTCAATATCCTGCTTTCTATCAGAAAGTACGCTGTGGAACGCCGAGGATTCGCCTATCAACTCGGACGCTTCGATAAATACGCCCCTGGTGGTAATAACCAGCTTGTCCACCAGCTCCTGGATATTATCCTGCCACTTTTTTCCAATTCTGGTTTTTTCAACCATGGTTATTAGCTCAGCCTTAATATCCTCGTATATCTCGTCCTGAAAGTCGAGGTGTCGAGACAGAGCTTCGGCGTGAGTCTCCCCAGGGACACAGGTGCTTTTCCTTTCCCTGGGGTTATGCGTGGGAGTTGGAGTCGGTGTTGAGAACTGATCTTCGTCACCAGCCCCACCTCTAATCCTAAGTACATGAGGTGAGTACCCTTCGGACCAGCTGGACCCCGTCACCATCAAGTCGGTATGGAAGTACATGTCCATATTCAGTGGGTACGAGTCGCCACCGCCCCTTAACCGCAATGGCTGAGTGGACTGTTTGAGCCTAGACTTGGAATTATATTTATCGCCGCCTCCTCTGAGGCGGAGAGGTAAGTCGTCTGATTGATCACCGTTTCCCCCGCTGAGACGGAGGGGAAGATGGTGGCTAAGTGGAGACCTTTTTGGAAGTTTGTCATGATATTCCGGCATAGCCGTCGTTTTATAATCAGGTCTATGACCTTTGTCTAGTGCGTGGGGCTTCCACTTCGCTCGCCCTTGCATGGTGAAGATGGGGACGGCGGGGCTACTAGCGCCGATCTAACTAGCCCTGTGGTGTCCTAATCCCACTGGGCCGGTAACGATTTTATTGTTTGTGATGCCGTTCATAGTTGATTTAGGGTTTACTCCCTTGCGTTTTTAACCTGCCACCAGGAATTGTGGCGCCTGCGACCGGAGTTGCCAACCTCCGGAAGTCCGTCTCCGCGCAAGGTCGCACACGGCTAAGTGCACGACCAAGCTTGATCACCCGTGAACTGGTAAAGGTCCCCGGGTGATCGCCCCAGTTAAGGGTTGTCGCCTGTACTCTCGTCCGCGACGGCCCTCGGACCCTGAGGCCGGGTTACGCCCACGACGCCCGCCAGACAAAGGACACTGCAGTTGCCTGGTTTCTTTCGCGGGTTGCTCCCGACCCAAGGTATAGGCACGCCGCTCGCGAGAGCTCGACTTGGCGCCACGTAACAGCTCACGCGACGGCTGGGGCCCGTCACAACTGGTTTAACGGACCCGATTTTGAAGGCCTCTTAGCGACCGACCCGAAGGACGGCCGGGCGGGAACACCACGACAAGGTGGGCCTTCCTAGTCCCCACGAGTAGATAGGGACAGTGAGAATCTCGTTAATCCATCCATGCGCGTCACTAATTAGATGACGAGGCATTTGGCTAATATCAGTATCGACACCTAAACGAGTGTCGGCTATCAACCGACACCGTGTCGATGCGTCATCTTACCCCGATAGCCACGAGATTTATGCAGACGGTCGGGGTAAGCCAACCGTCATCATTTACCAGCCTACCGGGAGGCAAATGGGAAGCTTTTCAGAGGGAGAGGAAGGGCGTTAATTGGAATAAGTCAGGGAATGCGGGTCGAGGAGGCCTACAGTTGATGCGGCTTTGCAGGGACTCTTACCCGACTCCTACCCGCGGTCTGTGTGTCGAATTTCTTGTGTTAAAACTTTGCCAGTTGGCCTGAGTTCCCCTAAGGACCCGCGTGACGAGACCCTCGAGAAGACCCCGACTCAAACCAAGCGACCTGAGTTCCCGAAAGCTATCGGGAGCCCAGACGCCACGCCATGACAGGGTGGCGGCGACTGCTTGTACTTCAGTCGATAGGTGCCGATCGCGGATCGCGGCTTTCAGATCCGCTCGATCATTGTACTTGTCGACCTTATTATTGTGCCATGTGCTTACGCCGGAGCCAGAAACGACTTGAACATCGCATATAACGGAGACCCGGCCTCTTACCTCGTCGCTTATCGTCGCGACGATATCCGGCTTAAGGGTCCCGCCTGCAGCTTATAAGAGAATTCCGTTTCAACTTCGTACTTCTTTTCACGCAGACCACCTGTAATGCGTTTAACAAGGCAGTCGTGTCGCATTATGCGGCCATCATGCGTGCGTGGGCAGTTCTGTGAGATATGGGCAAGTGTCTCGCTCACGGCGCCATAGGCCCGACATCTTGTCGGACCGGCTTTACCGCGATTAACACGCTTGCGAGTCGGCAAAGCATTTATCCTGATCCGCACGTAGTCTTTGAAGTCCCTCGATGGTATACCATGGGGACGTCTCAACCACGCCACGGACGCCGACTCCTCGGAACATAACTTCAGTTCGGAGCCATCCACGCTCGCATAAAGGTCCTGCATAGGACTTGGCCTGAGATGGTGAGCTTCCAACGCCCGGCGGGATTTCGGAGTTCTCAAGTCTTACAAGTCTTTTAACGCGATTCTTCGGTACGAAGGAAACAAAGTCCGGAATTCCTAAGCCCCCCGCCGATGTTGGCGAGTGGATGTAAGCGTTCAGGCACGAAGTGGGTAAATTCAACCACCGTCTGACAGCACGACGCGTCTCGTGAGCGAGACACCGTAACTTCGGTCCATGAGCTACCGCGAACGTCAGTCCATGAATGAACTTCGGGACGAGGTAGTCTCTCGCGATGGCTAGCCGCATTTGCGCCTTCATCGGCTCCGAAGAGATACGATTCAGCGCTGTTACGTACGCCGAGCTGTCGAAGACGTCAATTCTATTACCTGCGAACGATACACCAAGGTACCTCCAGAGGGACACCACGTTCAGGGTCGGCAGAGTTATCCCCCGGAGGGAGTAGACCTCGCCGACGACCTTCACCTTAGACTCCCGACCGGAGGGTTTCATGGTAAGCGTTGCACACTTCGACGGATTCACCCTAAAACCGGTTACCTCCAACCGTTTCGTGAACGCTTCGCACGCCTAACGAATCCCGCCGGCGTTTCCGCCACTAGAATCACGTCATCCGCAAACGCAATCGCGTTCACTGTGGTTTGACCCAGAGTGTAACCTACGGCGTCTGGTATTGCTCGCAGACCACTGTCTACTACCAGATTAAATAAAAGTGGGGACAAGGGGTCCCCCTGCCTAACGCCACATCGTGGACTAATACCCCTCGAACATTGCCCGCTTACCTGGATAAACGCCTCTGAGCGCTGGTACGTTCCGCGAATATAATCTACAAAGCGAGGGTCGAGACCCACGCATTGCATCGCGGACGTTATGGACGAATGAGACACTGTGTCAAACGCCTTCGATAAATCGAGGGACGCAAGACACAGGCCTTTCACGGACGAGCGGGAGTCGTTCAATACCGACTCGAGGAGGAAAAGATTTTCCACCACTCCGTCGGCACGTCGGAACGCGCGCTGCCACGAGTCCACCAAAGACAGTTTCTCCAAGCGCTTAGCAAGGATTCGATGGTAATGCCGGATTGCAATAGACGCGATCGAGATCGGTCTATAGCTCCCCGGACACATGGGGTCGCCTTTCTTGGCCACGAAGATAGTCCTAGACTTAACCAGCTGCTCAGGTAGCGAGCCGTGGGCGTTAAACATGTTGAAATGACCGGCTATCAGGTTACAGGGGAGACGTATCCATAGCCGGGCCGGGAATCCGTCCGGACCGGGAGCTATTGTTACGCTCGGGAGGGACTCGTTCACCTCCTCCGGAGAAATCGGCTCCAGTAGCGTTACCGACCGTGATTGGTCCTCGGTAGCCAATGGCTGTTGGACCGGGGTCTGGGGTTGAGAATCATCGTTGCGGCCCGTACGCCACAACTCCCATACGTGCCGCGACACAAAAGTGCGCGGCGGGATTCGGCGATGGGCTTTTCCCTGTTCGCTCGCCGCTACTGGGGGAATCACGGTTGTTTTCTTTTCCTCCGCTTATTAATATGCTTAAATCCGACGGGTAGTCCCGCCTGATCTGAGGTCGGAACGTATCGGTTGTTTGTTTTTTAAATTACACGGCAGCCTGCGATCCGCGCTCCGCCCGTACGGTGAGCGTCCGCGTCCGCTTCTCGGAAGCCGGAGAGGTCTCGTCGACTCTCAGCCGACCCGGCCGCGCTCTCGCGTGGCGGGCGGACGGAGACGTGCCGTTTGACGACGCGAGAACCCGTGACTGTTTGCCGTCTCAACTTGGGCGGACGACCGGAGGCAGCCGCGTTAGCGGTTTTTCCCCTGTCGAACCGCCAATCTCGCACCACCGGAGCGGCCGGCGGGCGGGCGCCAGTCCCCGGGAGGACCGCCTCCCGCCGTCGGACGCCTGCCGGCGGCACATCGGTCAGGCCGAGTATCCGGTATACGACCCTCAGACAGGCGTGGCCCGGGACCCACGGGTCACCGAGGCCGCAATGTGCGTTCGACTGGTCGATGTTCGTATAACCTGCGGATTACACGACGACGCGCAGATAGCTGCGGTCTTCATCGATCCACGAGCCAAGTGATCCGCCGTTCGGGGTCGGGTGTTTTTTTTTTTTTGTCGACGAAATTTCTACGGCGACGCGGTGCGCGAACACACGACGAAGCCGTATGGTCTTTCGACGTTAACCATCTTTCGGTCAACGCTTGGTCGGGGGTCGCGGCGCGCGGGCGGTCGGCGAACTAGTCGCGAGCGCACGCGGCCACGGGGTCAGATAAGGCGCGCGCGAGACCGGCAAGTGTTGCCGGTACCACGGGCCCGTCTCTAATGATCCTTCCGCAGGTTCACCTACGGAAACCTTGTTACGACTTTTACTTCCTCTAAACGGCCGAGTTCGGTCATCTTCCCGGTCGCGCGACGACCCAGCCCCCGAGGGGGCCGAATAACGCGCGTCCAGTCCGAAGACCTCACTGCGGTCGTTCAATCGGTAGTAGCGACGGGCGGTGTGTACAAAGGGCAGGGACGTAATCAACGCGAGCTGATGACTCGCGTTTACTGGGAATTCCTCGTTCACGTGGAAAAATTGCAAGCCACGATCCCTAAGCACGAAGGAGGTTCAGCGGGTTACCCGGAAGCCTGTCGGCCCAGGAATGTTAACACACGCTGATTCCTTCAGTGTAGCGCGCGTGCGGCCCAAAACATCTAAGGGCATCACAGACCTGTTATCGCTCAGTCTCATGCGGCTATTTTCGGCCACCACCTGTCCCTCTAAGAAGAGTTTAAGCTCCTAGGAGCCGGCGGTAGCCCTAGTAACGTATCGTGATCCGCCGGTGACGGCCGCGAACACGGCGCGCTTCACCACGGAGCCCCACGCACGACTGACGCACGCAGAGACGTGGATAGCGCGGCCGCGCCCGACGACCGCCGTGGACGACGGGCGAACGCGTTCGGGGATACCGGGCCGAGCCGACGGGAACGCGAACACGGACAGCCGACACCGCCCGCGCCGCGCCCACGCCGACCCGGGGTTACCCGCCTAGTTAGCAGGACAGAGTCTCGTTCGTTATCGGAATTAACCAGACAGATCGCTCCACCAACTAAGAACGGCCATGCACCACCACCCACCGAATCAAGAAAGAGCTCTCAATCTTTCAATCTTTCCGGTGTCCGGGCCTGGTGAGGTTTCCCGTGTTGAGTCAAATTAAGCCGCAGGCTCCACTCCTGGTGGTGCCCTTCCGTCAATTCCTTTAAGTTTCAACTTTGCAATCATACTTCCCCCGGAACCGAAAAGCTTCGGTTTCCCGGAAGCTGCCCGCCGGGTCGTTAATGAAACGCCGGCGGATCGCTAGCTGGCATCGTTTACAGTTAGAACTAGGGCGGTATCTGATCGCCTTCGAACCTCTAACTTTGTTAGGTGAAGAGCACCGCGCAGCAAGATTGGAGTAGGCGGCCGCCGTCGTCGAACTCCGACGGCCGCGTGGCGCGCCGGAAGCACGAGACACGTGTCCGCCTGCCGACAATACGTCCGGCCGACGTGCCGGTAACTAACACCCCGAGACGGCTGACGAGCGCGACGACGGGACACGTGGTCCCGCGACACGACCGGCCGCGACACGCCGGACCGCCAGGGTCAACTTTAATATACGCTATTGGAGCTGGAATTACCGCGGCTGCTGGCACCAGACTTGCCCTCCAATTGATCCTCGTTTAAAGGTTTTAAAGTGTTCTCATTCCGATTACGGGGCCTCGGATGAGTCCCGTATCGTTATTTTTCGTCACTACCTCCCCGTTCCGGGAGTGGGTAATTTGCGCGCCTGCTGCCTTCCTTGGATGTGGTAGCCGTTTCTCAGGCTCCCTCTCCGGAATCGAACCCTGATTCCCCGTTACCCGTTACCACGGTAGGCATGGAACCTACCGTCGACAGTTGATAAGGCAGACATTTGAAAGATGCGTCGCCGGTACGGAGACCGTGCGATCAGCTCGAAGTTATTCAGAGTCACCAGGTCTTTGCGCGGGCCGCGATCGGGACGCGCACGAAGCGCGCCGCGACGGGCCGGTTTTGATCTAATAAAAGCGTTCCTCCCGCGCGCGACGCCCGAGGGTGCCGCGACGGTCGGAACTCTGTCGGCATGTATTAGCTCTAGAATTACCACAGTTATTCAAGTAACTATAGACTATAAGGTAGATAAACTTTATGTTGATAATGCTTTATATCTTTTAGGAAATTGTAAATGAAGATGATTTCCAAATTCCAAATTATGTTACGGCTGTTGAAGCTGTTAAAATAAATGAGGTTCATGATTTTGAAAATAGTGAAAGTGAAGGATTTTATTTGACATCATTGGACGCACCTATTATTTTAAACGCCCCAAAATCTATGTATGAGAATGTCAATGATAAAGTTGCTGTAGAAAATAACACAAACAGATTTCTACCTTATTCGAGGTCATATCCAAATCCAAGTCCATCTACTAGTACTTCTACTCAGTCACATTCAAAATATGGATTTTATAAACCCATGCAGTGGACCAAAGAGGTAATATATAATATTAATATACTATGCATGACTATATAGAAATAATAAATAATACTATAAATCTATTTAGTCATGATACTATGCATTAGTGTATATCTATTTTATAATATTTATTTATTTATTTATTAATGTTACTAGCAACTACCTAGTATCCACAGGAACAATAACATTTTAGATTCTGAACGGAGTGATGAATGTATTGATTTTACAATGATGTGTGTTTTTTTTTTTTTTTAAATAATTAAAATTACAATTATAATAATAATATATTATACATATAATGTTATATACAGGGTGATTCTTTTATCGTTGAACACTCATTATTTCGAAAAGTAATGACTTTTTTCTTATTTTTTTTTTTTAATAATTTTAGTCTTATGTTTTTCTACATTTGCATACATTTTTAATATTTTTCACCCTTATATTTATTAGGTAAACCACTATCAACTTTTGATTTTCAAATGATAACCCATACTAAAAATTGTATAAGCTAATTAAGCTATTTTTTTTATAAATTATCACATTTAAATTTTCATTTTTCGTAAATCCGTTGACGAGATATAGCTCCTCAAAGTTGGGTGGTTTTGGGAGGCGGTTATTGTGTATAAATGTATTATACCTTGTCGGTAGATACCCCGTTATTAGGATTTTTATGTCACAAGGCAAAAGATATTACACTTTTCAAAAAAATTCAAGCAGTAGGTACAGTAAGCTTAAGTTGTGCGGTTGTGCTCCTAAATGTATTTTATAATACCCATTTGACTAGGTGTCATGCAGTTCGCCCCACTAAATGTGATCGCCACTGGTCATAATATCTACTTATCTAATATAAAGACCAGAAGTTAAAAGTAATAAATTCGATATCGTTCGAACCCAAGACATACCTAATAGTGATAAATGATAATCATTGTACCTACAAACTACATTAACTTATTGTCATCGGACCATTAGTGTCACTCGTGGTGGCATAGCTACTCACGTATCCCCGCGTAATACCCTCGACCCCTTCCATACCTATGGAGTACGCCGTAACGGACTACGGACACAGGACGTCAGGACGTCTGAAGACAGAACAATACTGGCATAGAAAAAAGATTACTGGTTATACGATTATAGTTATGGTTTATTATAGACCTGGTTTATTAGATTTGCGATTAGGTAGAATCGTGGGTAAAACTGTGGTAAAACTAATTTTGATCAGCTGTTATTTGTTTTGTTCGCTGTGAACGATTAGAGTCTATTATATTGATATCATGTTTTCATAGTTACATGCACGGACTAAGATAGTACTATCTTAGTCCGTGGTTACATGATATGGAAGTAAACCTTATACCTGGTTAACGTTAATCGCATACCAACAATACGTTGAGTGAATAAACGGTTATAATTTAGGTTATAATTTTATAAGACAAGTAATAACTAATAAGAACAATATTTGAATCGTGAGTCGGTAATAACTAATAAAGTATTTTATTTTTTAATACTTAATAATTCTAAGTGTTTAAATTTTAATGGTGAATTTATAATATTATTAGTTCTTGTATAATATACTTAAATTTTAATATTTACCACATATTATATTTTATTTAGTAATTTAATCAAACATTTAAGTCCCTAAATTGGTTAATCACACGTGAATTGGATACTTTGCAAGTGCATTTGTACAATGAACCTATTGGTAAGTTTTACTAGTTGGTAGTTGCAAAAATTAAAATTAATAAAACAATATATCTCATTAACTTAAGACATTTTGATTTCAGTTCAATCATTTATACATATTATACAATTTTTGTTCAAATGTCTACCTAACCAATGAAACACTTTAGTAAACACAAAAATAAATATTACTATAGTAATTATAGTTACAACCATCTAAGATGTACCTGAGAGTTACTTTAGTGTTTTACTTGCACAATTAAATGTGGCATATTGATAGTCTATTAAGACAGATGATTTGAAGCATAAACTGGGTCTTTAAAATGTTGTCTAATAGTAGATTTCACTATGAAATATGTAAATCAGGAAAATCTATATTATACATATTCAATTAAAATGTTTCAACAGACTACAAAATAAATTAAGTAAGTATTAATATTTTTAACTGTAATATTATTTAATTATTATATTGACATACAAATATTTTAGATAATCAGGATAATTGCAAAGAAGTAGAAAAAATCTAGTTGGACTATAAGTACACATTACCAATGATATTTATTGAAAAGATGATATTGTTGTAATCGCAGAAAGTGAAAAAGACATTACTAACATGTTTGAAAAAATGAACGACACGCTTAAAGAACACTTAAGCTTCACATACCTATTCAATCACAAGCGATGGGAAAAGTCGTACAGATCCAGTATATAGAATAGCGCATGCCAAACAGGCCTACTATAAAAAAATTAATCTTTTTACCTCAAATAGAATAAGTTTGGACAGCAGAAAATCAGTTATAAAAGGCTTTGTGTGGAATTTAGATCTATATGGAGCAGAGATTTGGACAATACTGAAGACTGAGAAAGCCAAAATAGAACACAAATAAACAGAAAAAATTAAAAATGTTGAGGTTTTCAGGAGAATAAATACCCAAAAATCAATATGGAATATGCTAAGATTGAGAAGAAAAGCATGGATCAGACGCGTAATAAGGAAGAAACCTGGAAGAGGAATTCCTAGAACTCCATTTCTGAAGTAAGTGATGGAAGCTACCAGAATAGGAACATACTGGGAGTTGAAGATGAATGTAAGTGGAGAGGAACATCAATAATCATTTAACCGATCTTCGGAATGAAAAAAAAAATAATAATAATGTATTGAAAACTAAGAATTGTGCTAATGTTAAAGCTTTATAATTTGTATGCTAGTTTATAAATAATTTAAATTAGGTGACAACATCAATCATTACAATTTGGATAAGATAATATACATATACATATAATACTAAGATAATATACATAGATATAGATATATATTTTATGCTTAATATGTAGATTATGCCCTAAATCAAATTAAGAATTTTTAGGTGGCTATGTGATTAATGATAATTTTATTTTTATTTTTTATTTTAAAATTTTTTTTTTATGGACAAGCCCTTTAGCAAAAAAGATATAATAATCTAAACATCCAAAAACATTAGTCTACTGTGCTACATTGTATAATGTCATAATGATATTAAATACTAAATAATTTGTGTCAATGATTGGTGTTGTCACCAAATAATAATTAGTACTAAATTCAAGTAAGAATATTATTAACACCATTTTTAAATTTTGCTTTTTAAGTCTGGGGTGATTGAAAAGTTTGTTTTAATTTTTTGAATACATGTTTTATCTTTACTCATATTTTGTGTATTAACTGCAAAACGAACATTTAGATTAAACTGTATCATCATTTTGAAATAGGTTTTTCATAGTCCTGGGCTTATTTAAGTAAAATTGTTTAATGGTTCATAATAATATCAGTATAAAATGTGAGAAATTTTGTCGTGAACAGGGTTCAAGGCTATTTATTCTCATTTCATTATAAAATAATTTTTTTAAAAAATTAAAGTTAAAATCAAATTACTATTGTAACAATTTGATATTATATCAGTATTAAGCTAATATCTGTCTCAAACCCTGTTCATGACATCAAAATATCTGTGTTACAATGATACAGTTATCTTAATTACCAAACTATGGAGGGTAGAAACATGTACAATTATAGTATAACAGATAAAATGTACTAAATAACAACAACTTTACTACATTAGGTTAGGTATCTTGTAAGATATAGATAAACTATTTTTTTTTTTCATATCTAATCCTCTTGTTTGTTTATAAAATTAATTTTTAAAATAATTATTTTTCATTAATTAATATTAAATATTATAATTTTTTTGTATAAAATACAATTATGTTTATTTGTATAAAATACAATACTGTTTATTTGTATAATTTTAATTTGTAATATAAATTATGGTTCCATAGTTTTTTTAATTATGTATTACAAATATTACCCACAATAAAGGAAATTCCCAATGTTGATAAAATTAATGGTTATTCTCAAATAATTTGTCAGTCCTACAGTTATTAGTAGTACACCTTGTTAATTTATTAAATTACAAAATAACTTTTTTTCTTAATTTTAAAATGAATTATTCAAATGAAGAAAAGATTGACATGTTGGCTTGTTACAACGAAACCGGGAACAACTCTAGAGCTGCAACACGGTTTATACATATGCATATATGTATATTAGTTTTATTGATTTTCTTTACATTTGAGTATACAACATAAATAAATAAAATCACAAATAACAATAAAATGTATCTTTGAAATAAAAAATGTTTGTACATCCAATATTTTAATAAATATGTATAGATTATATAAAAATCGGTATCCTGATCGCCCTTGTCCGGCACATTCGTTGTTCCCTTATTTGTATAAAAATCTACAAAATTTTGGAGGATTCCAGAGAAAAAAAAGTAGAATTTGTACGGTAACCAATGAAGAAAATTCATTTGCAGTGTTGGCCAAGTTCAATGAAAATCCACAAACATCCTTGAGAGTTGTAGCAGGTACCTATCTTTATAAAATTATTTATCAAATGATTATGAAAGGTGTATCCTTGTATCAAAATTCTTCTTCTTTTAAATCAAATTCTTCATCTACTTATAATTTATGAACTATAAATTATTGTTTCAGAACTTGACTACATTAGAACACAGTATTTCTAGAAGACGCAGAAATTATATGGATCATGGTGCAACAATTCAACCATTTTTAATCATAGTCGGTAAAACTTTATTGGAAATTGAAAATAGTTATATTCTGGTTAACGACCAATTGTGGTCAACTAACTGTCCTTTAAGAGCTCTTAGTATATGTTTTAAGACTTACTTCTCTTTTAATTGCTCTTACCCTCGAGAGTGTTATGAAACATGGCTGCTTATTCAAATCCATATATTTAATTTAAAAACGAAGTATGATAAACCAACAGCCATAACAAATACTTTGTCTAAAAAATTAGATGCTCTTCAATAACTGAAGTATTAATATTCATTTATTTTATATTCATTTATTTTACACTCATTTATTTTATTTTATATTCATTAATTTTATATTCAAAACATTTTAGAAAGTAAATATTATTAATATGTATACCTGTTTTAAGTGTCATATAAACACAATTCTGACAATAAATGAATTAATTTTACATTTACAAATTTTTCATAATTTAACAAATCAATCACTGTGTGTTTGTAACCAAAGTAATTGTGTAAAGGACTTCAGGGGATTTAATAAATTTAGAAAACATTTAAATAGAGATCATTCCATAATTTGTAATGACTCCAATTCAAAACCTCATATAAGTACAAAATTGCCTAAAACTCAACTACCAGAAAACACTGAAGTTCATAATCCTTTCATAGATGACATAATCTTAAATCCTAATACTTCAGATAATGATAAAACAAATGAAAATAAAATAAATGACAATTTTAAAAATACCATATTACACAGTTTAATGAGATTTGTGGTTGATTTGCAATCAAAACCAAATGTAACTAGGTCTCTGTTGCAAAATATAGTTAGTGACACAGATGATTTAATTACTAATGGAATAATAAGTAAACTAAAAATTAAATTAGAGCCACTTTTGAAGTCTTGTGATCCTGTTCATAAACATGAAATAGATAAATTGTTTGAAGTTTTAGAAAATCCATTTTCTAAATTGAATACAGACCATCTAAGAATGAAATATTTAGAGGATAACAATTTATTTTTTAAACCTCAAACAATAAATGTAGGTTATTGTAAAGAAAAAAAATGTGTAAATGGAGTTGAAAAATTGTTAATGGTTCCAGTAGAAGGTCACTTATTATCCTTAAAAAAAAATTTTAAATCTTTTTTTGAACTCCCTGGAGTATTAAAAACTGCTCAACAGTTTTTAAATGACCATACAAACCCAAGTGTACTTTCTTCTTTTGTAGATGGTTCTACTTGGATCAATATGAAATCAAAATTTTCTGATAAAACAGTTTTTCCTATTTTTTTATATTATGACGACGCAGAATTGGGAAATCCTTTAGATTCCCATTCAGGAATCCATAAAATGGGATGTATTTATTACACTATTCCCGCATTCCCCCCTGAGTACTTATCGTCATTGGACAATATTTTTGTTGCATTTTTATTCCACTCTTCTGATCGTAGTCGTCATAAAATTTCTAACAAGAAAATGTTTAGAGCATTGATAAAAGAATTAATTGAAATTCAAGAATACGGAATTCAGTTATCTAATCACGTAACTATTTACTTTGCATTGGGTTTAGTACTAGGGGATAACTTGGGACTGAACTCAATATTAGGTTTTGTTGAGAGCTTTTCAGCTAATCACTATTGTAGGATTTGTCGCTCTCCAAAATCAGACCTTCAAAATTTTATTTGTGAGTCAAAATTACTCAGAAATAAAATAAACTATGAAAGCGATTTAATACAAGCTAATGTCTCTGTAACTGGATTGAATGAACGTTGTATTTTTAATGATGTACCAAATTTTCATGTAACTGAAAACATTGTATGTGATTTTATGCACGACATACCGGAAGGAGTAGCACGATATGATATGGCTGTGATTATAAATAACTTAATTGAAAGTAATTATTTTAGCATCAATGACTTAAATAGTCGTATAGAATTATTTGATTATGGCGTATTGGAAAGTAAAAACAGGCCACCTTGTATTACCCTAAGAAATTTGAAAAATGATATGATTATCATGTCTGCAGCAGAAATGCTATGTTTTGTACGATACTTTGGCCTTATTATTGGTGAGCTGGTCCCTTTAAAATGTGATGTATGGAACCTTTATCTTGCTTTAAGAAAAATTATTGATTTATGTTGTGCCAGAAACATTCAAAAAGAATGTGCTGTTCAACTAGACAACTTAGTTGCTGAACATAATCGACTATACTTATTGCACTCTCAGACTAAATTAAAGCCAAAATGTCATGTTTTAACGCACTATGGTCGCCTTTTACTGAAAAATGGACCAATTATTTTGACTTCTTCTATTCGTTTTGAAGCAAAGCATAAAACTTTAAAATCGATTTCCAATTCTGTACCATGTAGAATTAATCTTGGTCATACCTTAGCATATAAAATTCAATTACAAATGGCAAGCCGATTACTTAAACAAGAGGGTTTAAGAGCTGATTTGGAAATTGGCCCAGGACAAAATTTTCTATCTGCAATTCAATTTACACATATGTTTCACCAGGCAATGCCTGATGAATTAAAAAATATTTCTCTTCTTGTATCTTGGTGTAAGTATAAAGGAATATTTTCTAAGCCTGATGTGGTTTTGACTTTAGAGGTGAATTTAGATTGTTGTTTATTTGGTAAAGTTGAGAAAATACTTATTGGAAAATCAATGATTCCCTACTTTATAGTTAAACCATTATATTCTATAGGTTTTAATAGCCACTTTTATGCTCATGAAGTAGAAGACAATACTAATACTGATAAAATTGGATACTATGTTAATCAAATAGCTGATTCAACCCCATCGGTTACACGGGTTTTAGGCAATGGTAATCTTTATGTAACTATAAGATATGCTTTATAAATTTATAACCCAAAAGTCATAATTTGTTATAGTATTATTAATTTATAATGATATTAGATACCTTTTATAAAAAATACACATTCAAACTTTAATTGTTAATTAAGCACCTACATAATAAATAACTAGGTTTCAAATGTTAAATTTATTTTTATTATAATATGTATTAAAAAATAAAAATATATACTTATAACCGCAGCAGTTTTAGTTAAATGTTAAATGTTTTCAGTCAAAGGTTATTGGTATATTTCTGTACATTTTTTTTTAACTTGACAACTTGTAAATATATTATTACTAAAAATTACTTGTAATGCTGTATGTTTGTTTAATAAATTATATTATAAATATGAAATATATAATCACTGTTGATATTACTTTATGTAAAGTCGAAAAAGGTTGGGCACGCCTGGTCTAGATTATAATTATTAATATGTACAGTGTTGGGCACCTAATTACTTAACTTAAGTTACAAGTTACTGTTTAATATTTAAGTAATTTGATATTAATTTAATTACAAATTACTGCAAGTAATTTACACTTAATTTAAATTACTTTTTGGTAGAAATATTACAAAACTACTCGTTAAGTACTTTTTTTTTCTTTTAAAATTATCAAAAATTATTGATATATTATGTATATATCAATATGTATGAGAGTATTTATATATTATAATTTTTATTTATAAGTAACATATTCTTGACTGTGATATTTTTCATATAGCTATTCTTATTTCCTATATGACATAAATACATAATAAATGTTACCTACTTTAATAAAGTAACTTCTATTGTAATTACGTTACTTTTTAACTCAAAAGTAATGTAACATAACTCCACTTCATGGAAAGTAGGTAACTTAAGAGTAATTTAGTTACAATTTTGAAAAGAAATTAGTAATGTAATTTAATTACCAAAAAAAAGTAACTTCCCCAACACTGAATATGTATATTACCTATTCGTCCTATTCGCATGACAATTAATCAGATTTGCAGAGAGAGAGATAATAGTTTTTTCACTCCTCCAAAAAATATCTGCGAGATAGGTAGATCGTGTATATCTTACTTACTACTTAGTACTTATATTACTATTTTTTTTTTTTTGTTATATGATAAATTATGGTTGAAAATAGTAAATACGTACCTAATTCTATAACATGATAACGACTTGTTTAAATAGTGTATTTTATCACGTTCACCTCAGTCCCAGTAGGTAGTCTAATGGTATAACGCGTAGGATCTAAGTAGGCAATGTTAGGTAGGAATTGATAGGTCGCTGGTTCGAAACCGTAAGAGGATGAAAAAATTCTTGATACTTTTTTTTAAAAAAATTACAATATTTTTAAGATTGGTTGTTGTTAACTTCACTTGTTTATGATAGTTAAATTCAAAAGTAGATTAGTTGATTCAACTTGTTTATTTGTAAGAATAAACATTAAATATAAGGTCTCTTCCAACTTTCAATAGGTGTTCCTTTTAACTATTTTTAGTAGTAGAAACACGTAATATTTGTTGTCAGAACAACACGTAAATAATGTTAGAACAACATTAAACAATTAAAAAGAACAACAAAATCTGGTGTTGTTTTAACTCCAATAAGAAGTTACATTCAAATTATAGCGTGAGAAATATGATGAGTAAAAACAACCGTCCAGCCGCAGTAAACGAAAATCGACGTGCGAATGTGTTTGGCATTGAGAACATTTGGAGTTAATACAACTCCACATTTCTATGTGTAGTAGGGCCACTACCGAAAACCTTAATGGGGAACATGTATATACTGACAATTCAGGATGAACTGTCACGTTATGCACTTGCAATAGCGTTAGCTTCGACAGATGCACCAACAGTAGCACAAGCATTCGTAGAATGTTTTGTGTGTACATATGGTATTCCGGAATCAATCTTAACCGATTGTGGAACAAATTTTCTGTCCTATGTATTTAAAAATATGTGCAAACTTTTGGACATAGAGAAATCTAAGACCACTCCGTGGCATCCCCAGACTAACGGATTTTTAGAGCGATCACACAAGACATTAAAAACTTATTTAAGATGTTTTGTAGACAAAGATAGTAATTGGGATAAACTTTTATGCTATGCAACTTTCTGTTACAATACAACTGTGCATACTTCTACAAATTTTACGCCTTATGAGCTAGTATTCGGAACTAAGCCTAACATTCCCTCAACTTTTAACAAAGGGCCAGAGCCACAATATAATTACAATAACTATGTATTCGATCTTAAACGAATCATGCAGGAAGCTCATAAAATAGCTAGGGATAACCTAATTAAGAAAAAAGAAACGAATAAGACATATTACGATAAAATATTAAACACTATTAGCCTACACGTCGGAGATAAAGTTCTAATAAAAGAACAAAACAAAAGGAACGCACTCAGTTTTAACTGGCAGGGACCATACGAAATACTTCTAGTACATGATAATGAAAATGTAACTATTAAGAAAGGTCGTCACGAATACCGTATCCATAAAAATAATGTCAAACGTTATTATGACAATGACGAAAGTCAATAAATGATTAGTATACAAAAAAAAAAAAAAAATATTCATACCTTTATACAAATATTATGGTTAAACTTTGGATGATTAAATTCTTGGGATATGGATTAGTAAATAATAATATTATTTTATAAAATAACTTAATAATAATTATATTGGACTAACATCTGAAACAATTTTCAGACTTTTTCTCATAACGATACCATTCACGACAGGAACGTTACGATTCACAGACGAACATTTAACCCAACAATCTGGTATCTACTATGAAAATCGAGGACCTTTGAAACTTATAACGTCTCAATGGGATTTAACTGCATATATAAGTCTTAGTAAATATAACGAACAATTTGAATATATTGACGCGATAGTCACTAAAACAGAAGCAATGTGTAGGGAATATATGAGCAACCACGATAATAATTGTAATAATTTACTTTACCTAACTAATTCCGTAATAAGGAAATACAAAGAAAAAAAAATTTAGTTCTGAGTTCCATAGGACATTTATCTAAAAGAAGTACCGTAGTAGGACTTATTGGCAAAGCTGCAAAATTACTATTTGGAATATGCAATTTAGAATGTATAAAGAAATTTAATTTCAACATAGGATTAGCGCATGACACAACACAACTTAAATTAATTAAAGAACAAATCAAAATAATTAAATTAAAAAATGAATTTGAAGCACGTGAATATGATAACATGACATTTGCAGTGAATGAATTAATCAATATTACAAAAGAACAGCAATTAAGAAATTATTGCAGTCGTACGTGATTGGCGATCGGACGTCGGTTTTGATGCCGACGACCAAGCCGCTCACAAATTTACAAAATCTCGAGTTTCACAATGGGCGACGCGTGTATGGAAGCGTAGTGGTACAACCGAATCGAAATAATACCGCCATCGACGAGCGTGGTGGTAAGGCGAAAATCAAAAAACGGACGAAGTCAGTGCGTAGCGGCACGGCCGTGGATGATCGACAAAAAAAAAAAATAAATAATAAAATTCGAATTTACATTTCGCCGACACCGGTATCTGATAGATTTCGGAACGCACGACGTGATCACTTCTCGGTGTCGTCGCGATTTGACCGGGAGGCGACGAGTTATGGCGCATTGAAAAAAACCAAAACGAAAAAGTTGAAATCCGCATCGTTACGAACGATATCACCCAGGTTGCCGTTGTAGTAAACCGCCGGAGCGTTTTACTATGTTACAACAGAACACCACGAGTATTCTGTAGATATGATATTAAAATCCATGCATACTAAGTGCATAATAAAATACGTTTCACGAATTCTAAGAAATCACCGAACAACAAGTCTATTAAAACCCGGTCCAGCAATTCGTAGAATTAATTTGTAACTACGAATATGACCAAGGACGGGATGGCACAAACAACACCTAGTCGGCGTCTCTTGTAATTAAAAAATTATAAAATGTTCAGTTTTTATAACTAAGTGTTGAAAATTTAAAACAAAAATTCTCATAAATAAATCATACTGTAACCAAAAAATCTAAAAAATATATCAACACATTTATTTTTTACAGACATTTTAATTTCAAATTTAGACAAAATTTCATATTTAAACCAAGAATAATGATTTTAGTTATTTTGATATAATTTAAAAATATTATTTGTTGGTATATGAAACTTTTAGAATATATTGTTATATTTTATATACACGCAATGGCATTTTAAAATATAATTTTTTTGAGAAAAATGATAAATACTAATGCCTATAATACTAAAATTAATTACTTTATTCACAATAATATCATCAAATACATTTAGACTTAGTAAGATATTATAGACTGACTGACCGTCTTCGCTCAGAATCGTTTTTCTTATTCAATGATATTATATCATTGGATAAAAATCTAACACAATCCATTACAGTGACTCACTTGTAACCTACTGTACAGCAGAGCGACATACACTTACCCGCCCTTTTTTAGTAACTAATTTCTCGGGCAGAGACTTTTCGTTCTGTCCTCAAATTTCTTTTATTCAGTAACAATAAACATTACTATATTACAAACTTGTGTCTCGACTTGACTTAGTTAACTCTCTTTTTCCCGTAAACCTGATCTTAAAAACCTACACTCCTCGCCTGCACGTTGTCGAACTCATTTTTATAGTACGATAGTGAGGGATCACTACACCGTCATGTGCACTACCCCGGCATCGCTGAGCAACGTAGAACGTGGATTGGAAAAAAAAATTTCGTATTATCCGACACGGTGGTTCGTCCGCCAAACCGTTGACCGCGACCCTGCGACGGCCCCGTTAAAAAAAACATACACGGCAATTATAATTGTGCAAGGGCGAAACTCCGGTGGACAACGACGCTGTCATCGCCGTGTAACGACCTACGCGGTAATTGTAATCGTGCAACCGGAGAAACGGTGGACCTCGACTAGGCGATCGAAATGCAACGAACGTAGGTAGCAGACGTCGTGGGAGTGATCTCCGCGGGACGTCAGCGTACCGGCGACGGGGTAATCAAAATACCGTCCGCGGCGCGGCCGTGGATGACCGAAAAAAAAAAAAATAATAATAATATTCGAATATACATTTCGCCGACACCGGTATCTGATAGATTTCGGAACGCACGACGTGATCACATCTCGGAGTCGTCGCGATTTGACCGGGAGGCGACGAGTTATGGCGCATTGAAAAAAACCAAAACGAAAAAGTTGAAATCCGCATCGTTACGAACGATATCACCCAGGTTGCCGTCATGTGCACTACCCCGGCATCGCTGAGCAACGTGGAACGTGGATTGGAAAAAAAAAAATTTCGTATTAACCGACACGGTGGTTCGTCCGCCAAACCGTGGACCGCGACGCTGCGACGGCCCCGTTAAAAAAAACATACACGGCAATTATAATCGTGCAAGTGGAAAATCGGTACTGGGATGGAACTCATCGCGAGGAATACGCGGCCGCGTCGACCGACACCACTGCCGTCTACGGATAAAATATAATTTATTTTCTTTTTCAAACTTCCGGCCCGCGGATACGGATCGGCACGGCGAGCGTCCCCGGCTCTCTGTGTAATTCTCCTTGAGACACCCGCGTCCGCGACGAGCGACACTTTATGAAATCCGCCGTGAAACGGAAACGCGTAGTGGAATCTAGCGGGGTACCCCATAGACGTAACCCCTGCTAGGAGCCAGTGACCCGGAACAATAGTAATAGTTGATAGGAGCCAGTGACCCGAAACAACAGTATTAATGTATAACTAACATAGGGGGTACGTCCGAAGGACATGGCATGCAAAACAACCATTCTAGGAAGTGAAGGGCAGCCGGTAAAACACGATATATGCAAATACCAAGAAGACAAGAACTATTCTATTTAGACAGCCGAAATATAATAATATATATATATATTATTATGTGTATAAGAATATATGCGCAAATATATTATTATATTAAAAATATTATTATAAAATATTATTATGAATATATAAATATTGTAACGTCACAGAATTTTAGGCCTCTTCTTAATAATACCTTTTCCCAATTACCCGTACTATAATCCGCATACCTGTGACCATATTATTAAATTATAATGATCCCGATAACGCGCGCTCACAATCGCAGTGTTATGTCATATATGATATATCGACAATTTATTAGCAAGTATTGGCAAACCTCCCTCAAAAAATTTAATATTATAGTCTCCCATACAAGTGTCTATCACCCACAATCTAATACCGCAGAACGAGTCATGAGAGAGCTAGGTAGGATGTTCCGTACATATTGTCACCACAAGCATTCGACATGGCCCCAGTATGTTCCATACATAGAATGGACCCTCAATAATGTACGACATGAATCTACCCACCAATCCCCCTCTATACTTTTTCTACAAAATTCTAAACATAATCCTCTCACTCAATTTATACAATTTCCCCATCAAGGCACCCCCCTCGATTTCAATAAACAATTAATATTAGCACAAGAAGTACAATTAACAAAAGCCGAACACCGTAAAAAAATGCAAACAGCACACCTCAAACCCACATTTTTCAAAATTACCGATCTCTTGTCAAAACACATAAACTCAGCAACCAAATCGAAAAGAAAATAGGAAAATTCTTCCTACTATATGAAGGTCACTATAAGGTTAAAAGTATCAAAACTACGAACGCATACGAGCTGGTCCATCCAGTTGACAATACCCCTCAAGGGACACATAACATCGTACACTTGAGACCTTATATACCTCCCCTCGAATAAAAAAAAAAAAAGAAAACTTTTTCCATACAAATATCTATCTTTCTTTGCAATAGTATTTTTTTTTTTTTTCTCTTTTCTCTCACGTTTTCAAAAATACAGGCGGAAACAAATAATCAGATCACAGGTTACATCAAATGCTCATCAATGACCCGAATGCTGTCCTTGGGTACTCCATATTAAATGGGGGGTCAGTACACGGTGTGCCCTGCCTGACACGGGGCCACCACTGTGTAAGAGCCTCGCTCAACACAACAGTGTTGCATGTTTGATTGTGCAAGCAATCATTCCCGGGTCATTTAATTCGTAACTTTCCGCGTTCTCCCCCCCTATACCTTGCCTTTTTCTTTCTCTCATTATCTTCTTTCAAATTCGTTGTCCCCCAGCTCGGTAGGGCCCCCCGTCGTACAGGGAGTACTGATACTACTCTCTGTCCGGCAAATAGTCTGAGACACTCTTCTTTTTAACTTAACCGGTGTTGTGGTGACGCTCCGTCCCAGTGAGTGTCCGGGCTTGGTCGGCCTAGTGTGGTTGCCAATTAGGGCCTAGCGGGTAGTCTCCTACGCGTTCACATACGGCTGGCGTAAAATCCAGCTGTCCCTGTGCGCGTTTAAGTAGGGGGCCCCGGACCACACTTACCACTATTGACCCGCGACCCGATGATCTGGAGGGTGACTTCCCGCAAGGGGGTAAAGGAGCCACCAGACCCCGCCTCTTGACCGCTCTTTCGCCACAACATGCAGGAACATTCTTGATAGCCCCCCCTTAATAATGTTAGGTCCCACCATGGCTTGCCATGTGTGTAATAAAATTAAAATGTCCAGAGTAACATAAGCAGTGTAAGGCCTCGTTGTCTTGCCTGTACACAATAGTTTTATTTTATTTTTTTTGTCTTGCCCCTTCCACATTACGTCCCCATAATGTGGTCGTAGCCTGTGCAGTCGTGCCCCCATAAGGCATTACTGACCAGAGTCCCTTCCCCCTTTTCCCCGTTAGGTTTCCCGGTTAGGAATATAGTGGTTAGTGGTATCATCATCGCTCCCTGGACTAGTCAGGCAATTATATTTGGTAGGTTTTTATTATAAAGTGTTCGCACTAACGTGCTGGTTTTTTATTATTATTATATACTGTGTGCGCACAGATGTGTAGGTTTTATTCATATTATCATTGTGATGCTAGAACCCTTACCACCTATACTCCCTAACCCAACTTTATTATTAATTTACGGTTGCGAACTAAATTTTATTATTATGTATTTGATATTGCTATGATGTCCCCAGTAAAAATGTTATTCCCTCAAATTGTATGTCTATGGTCCCCTAAAATTCAGCTCCTTTTCCTACAACAAGTGGTTTTCGGTTCCAACTTAGGTAACAACCTTAACAACTTGTTGGGGGGGGTTATGTAACGTCACAGAATTTTAGGCCTCTTATTATTAATACTTTTTCCCAATTACCCGTACTACAATCCGCATACCTGTGACCATATTATTAAATTATAATGATCCCGATAACGCGCGCTCACAATCGCAGTGTTATGTCATATATGATCTCCGACCTCCCCACCTGTAGCAGTGTTCACCGTCATCAAAGCAGCACACCGCCATCCGCTGCCGTCGGCGCCTCTGTCGCGTCTGTCTGGACACCAACCACAGGGCATTACTTTTCCCAATTATCTAAGTTATTGTAAAATCGTCACCCTGTAATCTCCCCCCGCTCCCGATGATCCGGACGACTGCGGCCACCGACATCAATACCGCCGCAATGCAAAATCACTCTTTACACTGACATCTTTTTTGACGGACGTCTTCCCAAAACGGTCATCCTCTCAAGGATCAACACCACGTCTCCGGCATTTTTTGTAAATTTACGTCGCCACAGCACCACGTTGTTCTCGTCCATCTACGTTTTTTTGTCTTTCAAACCGTGCCACGCCACAGCCATGATGGGCTAAGACACACGACGGGCCCGATACCGGGCAATGCTTGCCCGACTCCGTGTTGACCGATGCCGATGGGCCATGTCGACCACGTGCGTGTCGACGGCCAAACGGCCAGCCCCTCACAGCCATCGGTCACACACACATCCAGCCATTTTCATCAACAGCAGTCCAGTCTACATCGTCATCATTGTAATGTACCATCTCATTTTTCCCCCAAACCCTTACATTGTTAAATAATTTAATTTCTTTATTCTTATTTATTGAGCTAGGTGCCGCACCCTCAATTATTATTTCCTTGTTATCCCCTATACCTCCCGTTTCCAGCTAAATACCGGACGGTAACCCTACGGTTGGCGATGTTTACGTGCAAAAATATATGTATATTTTCGCAGAACCTCGTGGGCCGATCCGTGAGTTCGCCCATCCTCCATTATTGCCGAAAATCCTATTACTTAATTATTTTATAACCGCCATGTGCCCCATTTTTTATTATATTTTAAATGCACTAGCCATGTGCCCAATATTATTATCTTGTCGCTGCGTTTGTCATGCACAATTTTTATTATATTATTCTAAACCGTGTAAAATACAACCACGTGATTACCCGAAAACTTACTCTTTATTATTAATATAATATTTTATTTTTCTTCTTTTCCCCAACATAAATCTTCAGCATTCATTTGCTGATGCGTGTACCAAAGCCTGCAGGTTCCACCGACTTAGCCTTAGGGCTAACACGCGGTGCGGCTTGCAGGTCACGAGGAAAGTGTTCCCCTTTCCTCGTGGGTGGTTTATAGACCTTAAAAAAGTCCATAATCTCACAATATATTATTATGTGTATAAGAATATATGCGCAAATATCTAATCTGCGAGTACCGGATTACAAGGACAACACTGACAGGAAAGAGTAGGCGTAAGCATTCTGAGAATAGACAAGCATCCGGCACGTGCGAGAACCCGGATGCGCGCTATCAGTGGCTGGGGGGAGACCAACGGGATATATAAGGGACCCTGAAACAGCCTGTTTTTTAGACGTGATCTGACCAAGCTACTATGAGCACCTTCTCGTCACTCTACTCTACGATTAAACTGGACTTAGAAATATTTCCAATAATCATCAATTGTACTTAGAACATTTTTGTTACATTTAATATTTTACGAATAAACGTTCAGTGTTTGAATAAATAAATTACATTCAGTAGAAATACAATCTGTCTACGATTATTTTACAATTGAGTCAAGTCTTTGACCATTTCATCTGGTAACCTCGCGAGTTGGCTACTGTATTGTGGCACAGCCGAGTTCAAGTACAAGGAACTGGCTGGGGCTTACTACATCTGGCGCAGTCGGGAACGAGGCCCTACACAGGAATCCAGGTCAAGTTGAGGATTCCGCGGAGGCAGTCCATCAAGGATCACTGTTGGGAGGATTGATCACCTTTTCAACGACTCCGGGGCATAACAAGAATCTACGAGAGCGACTCAGCGAGGCACGAACAACTGAAGTAGACATGAGTAGACAATGGGTAGCAGAAGCAGCAACTGCGTAAGTTTGAAAAAAAATTGATGATAAATATTAAGACTTGTAATTGGGGTCACGTTTCCGTTAGATTAAGGATACTAACGTTAAATAAAATACTGTATTTTTTTTTTGGTGAAGGAATATTATTTTTATAGACGTATAAAAATAATACATAAAAAAAAAAAGAATAAATAATTGGTTGAATAAAAGTGAATAAAAAGGAATATATGTTGCAACCCAGAACGGAAACGATAGTAAATATAGAGATTGCAGATAAGAATATGAATAATAAAAATATTTTAATAAATAAACAAGAATTATCACCGGATGTATATTGCGCTAACATTTATAATACAGTCAGGGACGGTAAAATAAAAATAAGTGTAATGAATATATCGGAAGTAGCACAGAGCGTTAAAGTAGGTCAGATTCATAAAATATCATATGAACATGACATTGACACGGAAATTAATGAAATTCCGAATATAAACAATAATAGCATTGACCGCGTTAACAAAATAAAAGGTTTAATTAGAAGCGATCATTTGAATGCAGAGGAACGCAAATCAATAATAAAAATTATTACAACAAATATTCAATTTGTTCGGACAAATATTCGGATATTTTTCATTTAGAAGGGGATTACCTTACTAGTACTACAGCAGCCGAGCATGTAATTAAAGTACCTAAGGATTTAATTCCGATTTATAAAAAGCCTTATCGATTACCATACTCACAACACGGCGAAATTGAACGACAGATAGAACAAATGCAAAAGGACGACGTTATAGAGAAATCTATGAGTCCCTTCAATGCACTACTTTTGTTAGTTAAAAAGAAAGCTGATGCTTCGGGAAAACAAAAGTTCAGAATAGTGATAGATTTTAGAGCACTTAATGACGTAACACTAAACGAATTTCATCCGTTACCGAATATTACGGAAATATTGGATCAGTTAGGTCAATGTCACCTGTTTAGTTTACTGGATTTACGGGCGGGGTACCATCAGGTACCGTTAGCAAAAGAATCTCGGGAACTTACAGCTTTTTCAACGGGACAGGGACATTATCATTTTAAGAGACTGGTTATGGGTTTGAGTTCTGCACCGTCAACTTTTCAGAAAATGATGGCAAACGTTTTATCGGGATTAATTGGAATCAAATGTTTAGTATATTTGGATGACATAATAGTCTATGATAAAAATTTAAGCGATCACAATAATAAATTGATTAATGTATTCGAGCGTTTACGTATTCATAATTTAAAAATAGAACCAGACAAGTGCGAGTTTCTTAAACGACAAGTGTTATTTTTAGGACATATAGTTACGGAAGCTGGACTTTGTCCAGACCCGGCAAAGGTTACCGCAGTAATGAGTTTTCCGGTACCTAAGAATGTTAAGCAAATAAAAAGTTTTTTGGGACTTAGTGGATACTATAGGAAGTTCATAAATAATTATAGTGCGATAGCAAATCCAATGACGAATTTATTAAGGAAGGATATAAAATTTAACTGGGATGAAAATTGTCAGCAAGCTTTCGACAAATTAAAGGAAATTCTTTGTTCGGAACCAATTTTACAATACCCAGATTTTACGAAAGAATTTATTTTAACCACAGACGCAAGCGGGAAAGCGCTGGGAGCTATCCTATCGCAAGGTCAAATCGGATCTGATCTTCCGGTAGCTTATAGTTCGAGAACATTAAATAGATCGGAGCTTAACTATTCAACTACGGAATTGGAATGCTTAGCGATTATATTCGGCGTAAAAACATTTCGACCTTATTTATATGGTAGGAAATTTATAATACTTACAGATCATAGACCGTTATCTTGGTTATTTAATTTGAAGGATCCATTATCTAAATTAGCGAGATGGCGTATTGAACTTGAACAATATACGTATGAAATTAGATATAAACCCGGCGTACAAAATGCAAATGTAGACGCATTAAGTCGAATGTACAGTATTAGCGAAATTAAAAACGAAAGTTACTCGAATTTTATTGAAAAATCAGAAACAATGTTAATAACGAATAAAAACGTAAAGGAAGTACACGGCGAGTTAATAGATTCGCCGGTGGAATATAATATAGTATCTGAGATAGAGAAACATTATAATTTTAGATCAGGAATTAATTACGAATTAAAACAACGGTTTGGAAAAGACGAAACGTTAGAATCTAACAAAAACGTAGGCGACATTGTCAGATTTAAACACGAAGATAGATCTATAATATTTTTAATAACGAAAACAAGACAGAAGCAATTAGCAACATACGAAAACATGCATTTGGCATTATTAAATCTTAAATATTTCTGTGAGAAACATTCTTTAACTAAATTAGCAATGAATCAATTAGGACGTGAAGACGGACTAGATTGGGCCAGAACTCGATCTATGATACGTTACATATTTCGTAACACAGATATAGAAATAATTATTTGTACAAGATTAGAGTTCAGTAGAGAAGAAAAATTGGTTATTTTTAGACAATTCCATGACTCGAAAATAGGGGGGCATGGTGGAGTGAACAGAACGTTGAGAAAAATAAAACGACAGTTTAACTGGCCAAATATGAAAAAAGAAGTGAAGGATTATATTAGAAATTGTACATCGTGTCAAAAGAACAAAAACACTAATAAACATATTCGTAGCCCTATGGTAATTACAACAACGAGTACAAAACCGTTCGAAAAAATATTTTTGGATATTGTAGGTCCGTTAATCACTACTGACATGGGGAATACTTATATTCTTACCATTCAATGTGATCTAACAAAGTTTAGTTTGGGTAAAGCATTGCCTAATCATACTGCTAATACAGTTGCAGAGGCATTTGTTACGAGTTTCGTGTGTATTCATGGTATACCTGATACAATTTTAACGGATCAGGGTATGGATTTCCTTAGTAAAACTTTTACGGAAGTATGTAAATTGTTGAAAATTAATAAAATTAAAACTTCAGGATACCATCCACAAAGTAATGGAAGTCTTGAGAGAAGTCACCGAACTTTGGCCGAATATCTAAGACATTACGTAGATAAGGGATTAAATAATTGGGATCAGTTACTACCTTACGCGTTTTTCGTATATAATTCTACTGAGCACACGGCTACGGGTTATCAACCATATGCGTTATTGTACGGAAAAGAATTAGATATTCCGGTTAAATTGAAGGCTAATCCAGAACCTAGGTATAATTATGATGATTACCTCTATGATTTAAAACAAAAACTCCAGGAGGCACATAAGATCGCTAGGGAAAGACTTGTTAAAAGAAAAGTAAAATCAAAGAATTATTATGATAAAAAAGAGCATACTGAGGAATTAAAAATTAAAGATTTAATATTGCTTAAAGACCACACACAAAGGAATAAGTTGAGTCCACTTTGGAGGGGACCATACGAGATTTTGGATATTTTAGATTCAGAAAATATAATTATATTACGGAATCGTAAGCATGTGACGTTTCATAGGAACGATGTAAAGAAATATTATGATAAAAATGACAATAATGAAGACGTTAACATTGTTGAAAATAGTGACGATATTGATGATGATAAGGATAATGATATTGAAAACTAAAAATAAGAAATAAAATATTTTTTTTTTTTTATAATATAAAATTTAAATACATTCCAAGGGGGAAGGAAAACATAAGGAATGATTTTTTTTGGTAATTAAAGGTTGACATATTTTAATTTAATTTTAGGGCTAGGGAACTCAATTTTGCTTTGGTATTGGAAAAAGCAATCAACGCGGGGGATCACGATGAAATAACTTTCGATAAAGTTAATTTTCCGAAATGTCTATATGAGCACATACAGGTAGCGAATAGAGTGATGAGTGTACCATTTCCAGAACCGGAGATACAGGTTATTACACGAAGTATAGAAAAATTGTTGATTGACATGTTGGACGACGATACCAACTTTAGTAGATCATGTTGCAGAGATCTAATTGAGTACATGGAGTATATACCAGCGCCAGAGGGAGTATTATATTATTGGTGAAAAAGTGAAATGTGAGAAAATATATAATAATAAAACGAAAAATAAATTATATATAAATAAATAATAAGGAAATAGAATATACTAGAATAAGTGAATAATTAGGGGGTACTGTTAAA
>JANEHU010004929.1:0-61810 GCA_027563435.1 Nasonovia ribisnigri | reverse complement strand
ACAACGAGTACAAAACCGTTCGAAAAAATATTTTTTGATATTGTAGGTCCGTTAATCACTACTGACATGGGGAATACTTATATTCTTACCATTCAATGTGATCTAACAAAGTTTAGTTTGGGTAAAGCATTGCCTAATCATACTGCTAATACAGTTGCAGAGGCATTTGTTACGAGTTTCGTGTGTATTCATGGTATACCTGATACAATTTTAACGGATCAGGGTATGGATTTCCTTAGTAAAACTTTTACGGAAGTATGTAAATTGTTGAAAATTAATAAAATTAAAACTTCAGGATACCATCCACAAAGTAATGGAAGTCTTGAGAGAAGCACCGAACTTTGGCCGAATATCTAAGACATTACGTAGATAAGGGATTAAATAATTGGGATCAGTTACTACCTTACGCGTTTTTCGTATATAATTCTACGGAGCACACGGCTACGGGTTATCAACCATATGCGTTATTGTACGGAAAAGAATTAGATATTCCGGTTAAATTGAAGGCTAATCCAGAACCTAGGTATAATTATGATGATTACCTCTATGATTTAAAACAAAAACTCCAGGAGGCACATAAGATCGCTAGGGAAAGACTTGTTAAAAGAAAAGTAAAATCAAAGAATTATTATGATAAAAAAGAGCATACTGAGGAATTAAAAATTAAAGATTTAATATTACTTAAAGACCACACACAAAGGAATAAGTTGAGTCCACTTTGGAGGGGACCATACGAGATTTTGGATATTTTAGATTCAGAAAATATAATTATATTACGGAATCGTAAGCATGTGACGGTTCATAGGAACGATGTAAAGAAATATTATGATAAAAATGACAATAATGAAGACGTTAACATTGTTGAAAATAGTGACGATATTGATGATGATAAGGATAATGATATTGAAAACTAAAAATAAGAAATAAAATATTTTTTTTTCTATAATATAAAATTTAAATACATTCCGAGGGGGAAGGAAAACATAAGGAATGATTTTTTTTTAGTAATTAAAGGTTGACATATTTTAATTTAATTTTAGGGCTAGGGAACTCAATTTTGCTTTGGAATTGGAAAAAGCAATCAACGCGGGGGATCACGATGAAATAACTTTCGATAAAGTTAATTTTCCGAAATGTCTATATGAGCACATACAGGTAGCGAATAGAGTGATGAGTGTACCATTTCCAGAACCGGAGATACAGGTTATTACACGAAGTATAGAAAAATTGTTGATTGACATGTTGGACGACGATACCAACTTTAGTAGATCATGTTGCAGAGATCTAATTGAGTACATGGAGTATATACCAGCGCCAGAGGGAGTATTATATTATTGGTGAAAAAGTGAAATGTGAGAAAATATATAGTAATAAAACGAAAAATAAATTATATATAAATTAAAATATATAAATAATAAGAAAACAGAATATACTAGAATAAGTGAATAATTAGGGGGTACTGTTAAAAGTAATATGGAGTAATAAAAATAATATTGTAGATTAATATGGTTGATGGCAGCACACGGACAAGAGGAAATTTCAGATGATCGAATTTCGGAAACCAAAATTATGTTTAAGTATACGGGAGATGAACACACAGGAAGTGTATCGGTAGAGGATGTATGGAGTTATCGTAACGACGAGATTAACATACCGTATTCTAATAACAAATACTGTAATGTGAGTTCGTTGCGACTGGTATGTAAAAGCGTAGAAATGGAGGGTGGAAGACAACGGCTACTTAATAAGGAGATAGTGTATTTAGTAGATGAAATCTGTACGGTAAAAATATATGATGCAAATAATAGAGAAATGTTCGAAACTATAAAACTTAAAATGAAAACATATTTTTTAACATTTGAACCCATGATTAGGACGCTGAATAGGAGTCCTATAGAGAAAAATGAGAGTAGGAAGTGTGAAGAAAAAATTGAAATAACTGAACATAGTAATAAATCTATCGATGAAAAATTGACCACGGTTAACATTAAGGGCGAAACAAAAATACAATTAATAACGGATAAAGGCAGCGAATTAATAACTAAGAAGAATAAAACTGAACTAAATATAACCTATGAAAGCTCGACAGAAAAAATGAGAGCATACAGCTTGATTGAATTAGCAAATCATACAGACAAAACTGAGATAGTGACAACAGATATGCATAACGAAACATTAGTTACTATAGTAAATAGCGAGCAGGAGCATTTTAATACAACTATAATATCTGAACAAATGACAACAGAGGAGATAAAAGTGAACGTTAAAGTTGAAACTACCAACACCCGTAACACCGAACTTTTGAATGAATATACAACGGAAGGAAATTATAAAGAGAATACACCAAGTAAAAATAATTTAACCAGGTATGTCAATATATTGAATGATACAAAAGGTTCGAGCGGAAAAATGTCGTGTGTGACTGAGAAAACCTATATATATGTCTTGAGTGTGGTACTAGGAATCATAATATTTATAATGATAACAGTAATAATTAGTATAGCGCATTATTATAAATTAATAGAAAGGAATAGATATAGATATTTAGTAACAGTAGTGTCCTGTGAATTTGAACACTATGATAGGGAAAATGACACGGAATTATAAAAATGAGAAAAAAATTTATAGTAGAAAAAAAAAAGAAAAATATAATTATAAGTGTATATATAGATATAGATGGTATAGAGGATAACACGGTTCCTAATAGATATAGTGGTTGAGGTTCGCTTAACGCTATAAACGGAATATGGAAACAATAAAAAAAAAGAATATAAATAAAAATTATAGGTGTTTGGTTATAATGCTAATACAAGGACTTGGAAAATGTGACGACAGTGCTTCAGAAAAAATATTGGAATGTAAGTGCAACGGAATTAGGGAACTCGCTAATGTCACAGGTGAATTTGACGACGAGTTCTACGTACCAGATTTTGATTATAAAAAGAATAATGTGAGTGCGATACAAATAAAATGTGAATTATCAATGAGTCCGATAATAAACTTGGAGGGTGTACTTAACGCACCAAGGACATTCTATTTACAAAAATTCTGTACAATTAACATAAAAAGTAATAACAGTGGAGGAAGTACTGGACCGATAATTATTGAAAAGTCAAAACAAATAGACAAAAAGAGTAGCGAAACAAGGCAGGAATTTAGGCCAAGGGACGGCATAAAACTTATTATAACAACAAACACGACGTTGGAAGAAGTCGTACCAACAATAAATCCGTATGACATTTTAGTTAAAATGGTTAAGTCCCGAGGTAACACAAGTTTACCGGAACCCGAAACCGATGAGGAAGGAAAAGCAAGAGAAAATGTTCGTTGGAAAAAACGATTAGAAATTCTCCGGAAGATGCCAAAATTACGTTCACCAGAAAACTACGGACAAAGGTTTAGTACAGTAGCAAACCACACCATAATAAAAGTTGAGGAAAATAACGTAACCATATTACATTATGAGATAATAATAGCAACGGGTATAGCAATATTAGTAATAATTATCGTACTAATATACCTATATAATATACCAATACAAGTGCGGAGATAGAACTAGTCATAGAAATACAAATCCAGAAGAAGATGATCACGAAAATGTGGCATTACAGGAAGTAGAATAAAAAGGAAAAATTTTATTATTAAATAAGTAATTAAAAAAAAAAAAATTTCTAGACTAAGTTAACTAAAGGAATTGGGTAATTTAAAATTAGGTTATATTAAGCAAAAAGAGAAAAATATATATAAAAATTTTTATAGGTTAAAATTAATATAGGGTTGAATGTAGAGGAAAAAAAAAAAAAAACAACGAAACAAGCTTATGCTATGAAAATAACAACGTGTAAAATTATATTGTGTGCTGTAGAGCAACCAGGAGGAGACCGGTGGGTGTTGCGACTATATTCTATTGGAACGAGCAACCTCCGAATCTCACTGGCAGCGAAACTGTAGAAAAATTAGAATTATTCGAGCGTATGGCGGGCTCTGCGATAAAAAGTTTCAGTGAAACTAGGGATAGAGCCTGGACATGGCCGAAGGAAGACAAATGGATGAGGTTTTTAATGGACTGTAATAGTCGAATAGCGTATTTGAAAGGACCGGAACCAAGAGGAGAATACCTGGGTTACGTGTCATAGAGAAAAATTATTGGAAACCAATATTAATATGTATATATATATTTTAGGTTTATTTTAATAACAATCGTTCAAGGACAACTTCCATATACGGTGGAAGAATTTAAAAATCAAACAATGATGTATCATGAAAACAACGGAATAGTCAGGTTAACAGGTGCGAATTGGCAGCTGATTACGTATTTACCGTTAAAAAACTATGATGATAGACACGATAAGTTATACAATGAGATAGGGGTAATGACTAACCGATGTAAAGACAAATTGTCAGCGTATGAAATTTGTTCGAGATTCGATAATATTCTAAAAACTATGTTTAAAGAAATTTCAATTCATAGAGAAAAAATGTACGAATCAATAGGTAGATATGAAACGGAAACTACGGGACAGACCACTACAGGTCCAATTAGGAAAAAACGGGGACTAATGAATTTCATGGGATCCGCGATGAAAACACTATTCGGGGTATGTGATGACGATTGTGCTAGGGAGACAGTCGAACAAATAGGTAAAATAGAGAATACTAATGAACGAATGATTCATGTGTTGAGAAATCAAACAACCGTCGTAAAAACAGCAATAACTAGTATAAGTGCTGCGTCGGTTGAAATAAATAAACTATACTTAGAATTGGAAAAAAAACAAAATGTAATAAGTGAAAAAATTAGTGAATTAATAAATAATACACAAACGTTAGAAACACTCGAGTTATCAAACAGGATACATAGTATATTCACGGCACTATTGACACAGTATGCGTACGAAACGTCGACTATTAGCGCGATAATCACGGCAGCAAGGTCAGGCGTAATACACCCGAGTTTAATGACACCACGCGAATTATCGAATAATTTGATACAAGTAAAACTAAATTTACCAATTAATTTAAATTTACCCATGGGTACGAATCCAAATGAGATATATGAATTAAGTAAAATCACTAAGATGGCAGTTTTCTACAGTGGAAGTCAAATTGTTTTTAATATTAAAATACCATTAATTACGGAATTGGAATTGACAATTTATAGAATTTTGCCGATTCCCCAACCAATAGAGACAGTCATAAACGGTGAAATTGATACAAAGCACAGTGTGATTTTGAAACCTGAGTTTCAATTCGTGGGAATAACTAAGAATCGTAAACAGTACACAACGTTCACGGAAACGCAATTATTACATTGTACTGAAACAGAAATATTCACTATTTGTCCGGAATTCCAACCAATACAGCACGAATCAAATAGGCAACCATGTGAGATATCATTATTTAAAAATCCGGATGTATTACCAAAAACTTGTGAAACAGGTATAATGATTTTATCGAAAAATATGTTTCACAAATTAAAATATATGAATGCATGGATTTACACCACAAAGGGGGAAACACTGACAGTAACATGTCAGGGCAATCGGGAACCATTTATATTGAAAATTAAAAATCAAGGATTAATAACATTAAACCAAGAATGTAGAGCTTACGGGGAGGATATAATACTTAACCCAACGAGGGATATAAAATCAAAATATTATGTTAATTTCATACCACAGGTAGGTGCGGGAAAATTAATATTTACGGTACCTGAGAAAATAAAGGATATCAAATTACCAAAAATGAAAATTAATTACGATCCGAGTAAATTGAGTAATATACATGAAATGGCACATTCCTTAGACGAGGTGCAAGGTATGATAAACGACGAAATATTGAGACAATCGGGAAATGAAACAAGGGACAATACTCATAGTTATCTGTTATATGCGACATTGGGACTATTTATTATTTCAGTTATGTTACTATTGTTTATATATGTAACATATAAATGTAAATTAAGTTCATGGGCACCCGTGAACCAACCAAAGTATGATATGGTACCACTAAGTAGAAGTAAGTTCTACGTGGAAACACAAAAAACGGAACCTATACGGGAAATCCCAGTTGTCGAAGTTAGACAGGCAAATCCAAAGGTGGAAAATATACCACCTATGATTAAGTAAAAAAAAAATAAATAACGAAAATATAAAATAAATAAATAAATAAATATATATAAGGAAATAAAAATTAATATAGTAATGTTAAGTGAAACAGGATAGTAGTTCAGAAGGGTACGAGGAAGTGAGGAATATAACATTTGAATAATTGGTGACTCGCTTAAATACTTTGAGAATTTGAAAGTTATAAGAGACCAACCAACTGTTAAAGTGGGTAAGATAGAGACTCAAAAATAGTAAGAGGATGGTCATAGTGAAGTTGGTCGCAGATTATATTTTACATGAGATGTGAATAGTGAAGTAGATCTGGGGACTAAGTTTGGTGTGATAACAAACAGCTGAAAAAAAAAAAATAATAATAAAAGAGGTAAATAATAAGATAAAGTTAAACTAGTGTTGGGAAATCATTCTAAATATATAACGTAACTAGTAATTATATATATGGGAAAAAAAATAATAAAAAATATATATAATAATAAAATATTGTAATAGAATAAGGATTTAATAATCATTGTATTTTTATATTCAATAATATAATTATTCTTTTATCTATTATTCATGATTATATTAAAGTAATATCATAATTATTAAACATGGGAGTAATCAAAAATATAATAATATATATATATACTAACTTAGATATTAAGGTAATATTTTATTGTATTTAAAGGAACAAATATATTGTATTATTATACTAACACAAATAAATTAACCAATATGAATGTATGAATATTGTAATCACCAAATAAGTATATTATATTATATTATGTTATATCACTGTATTAATGTAAATGCGAAGCATACATAAAAATTATATTATATATTCTAAATCGAACACTGTAACTATGTTGTAAACAAATGTATATGTATTTTGGAAAATTTTTTTTGAAAATATCTGTAAACATGTATACCAATTGTAAACAAGTTAAGTTTAACTTGTAATTGAACTATTGTGAACTATTAGATTTTTGGATTTATTTCTATCGTTTAAGCGATATAAATAAATCTTTAAGGGGGAAGGTGCTAGGAGCCAGTGACCCGGAACAATAGTAATAGTTGATAGGAGCCAGTGACCCGAAATAACAGTATTAATGTATAACTAACATAGGGGGTACGTCCGAAGGACAAGGCATGCAAAACAACCATTCTAGGAAGTGAAGGGCAGCCGGTAAAAAATGATATATGCAAATACCAAGAAGACAAGAACTATTCTATTTAGACAGCCGAAATATAATAATATATATATATATTATTATGTGTATAAGAATATATGCGTAAATATCTAATCTGCGAGTACCGGATTACAAGGACAACACTGACAGGAAAGCGTAGGCGTAAGCATTCTGAGAATAGACAAGCATCCGGCACGTGCGAGAACCCGGATGCGCGCTATCAGTGGCTGGGGGGAGACCAACGGGATATATAAGGGACCCCGAAACAGCCTGTATTTTAGACGTGATCTGACCAAGCTACTCTGAGCACCTTCTCGTCACTCTACTCTACGATTAAACTGGACTTAGAAATATTTCCATTAATCATAAATTGTACTTAGAATATTTTTGTTACATTTAATATTTTACGAATAAACGTTCAGTGTTTGAATAAATAAATTACATTCAGTAGAAATACAATCTGTCTACGATTATTTTACAATTGAGTCAAGCCTTTGACCATTTCATCTGGTAACCTCGCGAGTTGGCTACTATATTGTGGCACAGCCGAGTTCAAGTACAAGGAACTGGCTGGGGCTTACTACAATATGTTAATTCACACTACAACATACCAACGTTTAAAAAAACGACATAATAGTACAGTTCAACTTAAAAATGGAGAATTTGTAGATATCTCACATTTGCTGCAATATAGAATTAATACAAATTGTAATTTTAAGAGTATTTTAATGGGACATCAACTTATTCAAATACCTAACATTAATATTTCACCTGTTATGAAGACTGCTACTATAACTACAAAATTAAGCAATAATATTATATGTTTTTTTCCAGAAGAGCTGAAATCTAAATGTTATAGGATATTACATAATGACACTCTGTACATTACACCAATTGTTAATTCTTTTGAACGGGATTAAAACATATTACGTTTTATAATTTTAATTTTTAAAGTTTTTTTTTTAATTCTTTTGTTACAATAATTTATTATTATATAATAATCTGATAAATTGTATTTATTTTTTGTTTATAAATAAAACAATTCATATTTATCATGCTATCAAAGTATTATTATTATTATTATCATGGCTACTAAAAAAATTGCTATAATAACGTATTAAGCTATTATGTATAGAGTATATACAACAATATGGTAAATTATAAGTGGCCAATCGTCTGCTATACAAATACTACCCTCTTCAATTGTGAGGTTTATGTGACCCAACCGAAAAATATTTTTTACTACAGTAAATCCTATGTTATCAAATAGTCCACTATTTAAAAACTACTTAAAGAAACAGTTAACTATACATTAACAAATAATTCACTATTCAAAAACCATTTGTTGTAAAAGTAAACTATACATAATTAAGTAGTTGGTTCACTATTCAAAAACTATTTGTTGTAATAGTAAATCCTGTGTTACCAAATAGTTCACTATTTAAAAACTACTTAAAGAAACAGTTAACTATACATTATTAAATAGTTCACTATTCAAAAACTACTTATTACAGTAGTTAACTATTAAATAGTAATAGTTTTTTTTACTAAGGGATAATAAGTATGTTTTTTCCCATAGCAATTAGCCAAATATATTTTTCAATTTCATTTTACCAAAAGTTGCGATTTTACACTTATCGCCCTTTGCCCGAACACCACAGAGATATTATAATTGTATAATATTTTATAAGGAGGCGTACATTGACATATATAGTATATAAATCTATATGGTGTGTATGTATACATGCATACTGTTGCGTGTGAACGTGTCTCCGTAAACGCGCGATCAGCAAATTCCCGGTGTGGCATAACACGTACATACGTCTAAAGGAAAAAATATATATTGACGACGGGCAACCACCGTGGAAGTGACCCTAATATATACCTATAATATTGTTATATTCTGTGCCCTGGCGTACGTGCTGCCGCCGCCGTCGTAGTTGTGACATCAGTGTCGTCGCCGCCGACGTTTGAAAACTGACAACAACACAGCTGCTACGATAATACGTTTATCAGAGCCGCCGCGCGACGCCGTCGTTGTTTATAAACACGATAGCGCCGCCGTAACGACAGAGCATCAAAATATTACGATATATTTACGTAATCTAATCACCGAAGCGAAACCCAATAATTAATACTAGTTATTGGTCCCCGCGCCAGCAGTTTCGGGGCGTAGAACATCGTTCCGGAGCAGTTCAGTTGTCGAAGAGGAAATTCGACGTGTTATTGTTCCGAGATCGATTCGACGTGGTATATCAGAGCATTCAGAACCATACGCAGTCGGACACCGAACATTTCATTTCATTACATTTCAAAGAAATTGTGGTGGTCGTGAGTATTTAGCAATAAGTTATTAGTCCTGTTTATAATTAAATATTTCTTTTAATACATTTTTTTTTTTTTGTGAACACCTGCTTCTCAGTGTTTTATTATACTTATTTCTTTTTATTTTCTTCTCTCTCCTCGCGTTATTAGAATAAACCTTTTATGAAGGTTTCAAGCCCATTTTAATAAGCACAAATTCGGGGAAGGATTCAACCACCAAGGGGGCAGGCACGTCCAATTCTGACACCCCTACCCCTACACCAAGGGTAAGTTTGCCTGTAAGGTGCTCAAATCCCGACAATCCCGATTCCGAACGTCCAGTACACGAACTTTCCATCGACCATCTATTAATTAGGGAAGCGGATTTGACTGCAGCAACAGATAATCTGTTAGCTAAATTTAATGAAGAAATTAGTGAAATAGATAAAAGTTTAATTCACGTCACCCAAGATACCACTTCAACAGAAAATTCAGAAAATTCTCAAAATCCTCAACATATCAAAATAAAAAAATCAACGGACCAATCAAGAAAAACTTTTAGACTGGTCTGCAGACGACACAGTCGAACCAACCGAACAAGGAATTAAGTTATTTTTAAATCAAGAGCCATTGAAAATAATGGAGGACCAAAACCAACCAACCGTGAGTGGTGAATCTGGACCGCAGTTGATTTCAGACATTTCAAATAATCCAGATTTAAGCAGACTAATTGATCTCAAGATTCAGGAAATCATGAGGACAAGAGGTAGCGCCAGTTCGAGACAAGAAGATTCGATATCAAATAATCAAATAGGACTTCAAGATGCGATAAGGCTATTACCCAAATCATTTGATGGAAAAGATACAGAAAATTTAGAAATTTTCCTTGAAAAATGCGAATTTGTCGTGTCATGTGTAGTGGAATCTGCAATTCCACGATTACTGCAGGCAATACAAACTAGACTAACAGGGAAAGCAAGGTAGGTAACAAAGTTTAAAACATTCGAGGCATGGGAAGAATTACGGGAAACACTTAAAACCAGTCTTGAACCCCAGCGAACCACACAACATTTATTTTTGGAATTGTACGCCATCAAACAAAAAAATGGCGAGGATATTCTGACCTACTCGATGAGAGTAGAAGCCTTACAAAACTATATCATCGAACAGGATACTGCAGATTTTTCGCCAGAAATTGCTCAGTCGATGGAAATTTCTATTAAGAAACAGGTAATTCAAGTCTTTATGGAAGGCTTGGGGAACCTGAAAGACTACATCAAGGCCAGAAACCCTCTTACTCTAGATAAGGCCATACAAGCCGCCAGAGAGGAAGAGCGGATTAGGATGTCATCTGAAGAAGCGAAGAAACTTTATAAAGGGAACTCGATGACAGCAAAAAAGGTGAATGGTTCATGCAACATTTGCAGCATTGGGCCCGCGATTGTAGATCGAACAAAAGTAATAATGCAAATCAATCGAAAAATTCGAGCACACCACACGGAACCTCCAAAGCCACAGTGAAGACGATCACGTGCCAGTACTGTAAAAAACCGGGGCATACAAAAGATGTATGACGGAAATTAAAGTATGTTACCGGAAAAAGGAACGAAGCAACAAAAGCTGAGACTTCGGAAAACCAAAATCAACCGGGCGCTTCCGGCGGACGTCCGGTAGAAAGCATAAAAAGCGCCGCCATAACATTCCCAGAATCTTTACATTAAAGTCAAATTTAACAGATAATACTTTTACATGCAGAACCTCTCAGACAATTAACCCCAATGCTAAATTTCTACTGGATTCAGGAAGTGACCTTAATCTAATCAAAATTGGTTCACTTTTGGATCAGGTTATGGTATATGAAGATACTGTTTACTATTTAAAGGGCATCAACGAACAGTTAGTACCAACCTTAGAACGAACAACTATAAGTATTCAAATTGGAGAGCGTATGATGCAAGCAGAATTTCAAGTAGTACATTCTAAGTTTCCCATTACACAAGATGGAATTTTAGGAAAACCCTTCATAATAGGGAACCATACAATTATTGATTATCAAACTAATGAGTTAATAGTATCCGATACCAGTGAGATGAAAATCCAAGCTTGTACAGAAACTTTAATCGCTATACCTGTCACGGAATATCAAGAAGGCGAAACACTTTTAATCCCAGCTCAAAAGATTGCAGAGTCTATCATATGTAGCAATACGGTCAACTTGGTGCACCAGAATCAAATATTAGTAGCGGTCATTAATCCCACGGAATCTTCAGTGGAACTTACTCAAGCACAAACGAAATCCATATCTATTTATAAGTTTGATGAAGTTAATGTTTATACAACACAGAACCTCCCAGAAACTTCCAGTGAAAAAAACCGGTTAGAAGCCCTAAGAGAGAAACTAAATTTGGGTCATCTAAACCAAGAAGAAAGAGAATCTCTTATACCAATATGTGAGGAATACTCAAATATCTTCCAATTAGATGGAGATAAACTAACTTGCACCGACCAGATTTATCATGAAATTAAAACAAGTGAAGCCGCACAACCGATTAATGTACGTCCATATCGGTTGCCTTTTAAGCATAGACAAGAAATCGATAGACAAAGCCAGAAACTTGAAGAGAACAATATTATTGCTCCAAGCAAAAGTCCTTGGAATGCGCCATTACTCGTAGTTCCGAAGAAGCCCGATGAAAACGGCGTAGTGAAATATCGCGTGTGCGTGGATTTCAGAAAATTAAACCAAATATCAACGGGAGACGCTTACCCTTTACCGAATATCACAGAAATCTTGGACCAATTAGGAAAGTCGAGATACTATACTACGTTGGACTTGGCCCAAAGTTATCATCAAGTCAAAATGCACCCAGACCATTGCCATAAAACCGCCTTCTCTACGGACAAAGGTCATTTTGAATTTTTAAGAGTTCCATTCGGGTTGAAGGGAGCTCCAGCCACATTCCAACGTCTGATGAATTCCGTATTAACGGGATTGAATGGGATCAAAGCATTTGTGTATTTGGACGACATCAAAATCTATGCCCTTAACCTTGAAGACCATTCAAGGAAATTAAAAGAAATATTCGATAGATTAAGAGAATCAAACCTCAAATTACAACCATCCATGTGTTCATTCTAGCGAAAAGAAGTGAACTATTTAGGTCATGTCATAACCGACAAGGGAGTTAGGCCAAACCCACAGAAGATTGATTGCGTAGTAAAATTTCCAACGCCAACAAATGCTAAGGAAATCAAATCATTTTTGGGACTGTCCAGTTATTACCGACGTTTCGTTCCAAATTATGGGCAAATCGCAAAACCGCTTACGTCGTTATTGAAAAAGGATGTTCCATTTTATTGGTTGGACATTTGCCAAGAAGCGTTTGACAAATTAAAAGCTATTCTTACAAAAGAACCTCTCCTAAAATACCCTGATTTTGAACAACCATTTAACCTCACATGCAATGCCAGCAACTTCGCAATTGGCTGCATATTATCTTAAGAACCAATTGGGAATAATCCACCAATAGCTTATGCATCGCATACTCTTAACAAAGCAGAGCAAAATTATAATACAACAGAGAAAGAACTTTGTGCCATAGTATGGGGAGTTAAACAATACCGACCGTACTTATATGGGCAGAAATTCAACATTATTACAGACCATCGAGCGTTAAGCTGGCTTTTCAACGTAAAGGACCCCGGGTCCCGACTAATCCGATGGAGATTGAAATTGGAGGAATACGAGTATGAAATCCTTTATAAGCCAGGTGCTAACAACACCAACGCGGACGCATTAAGCCGAATCAGAACTGTCACGACTAGATCCAAAACTAAGTCAGAACTTTTAAGACTAGAAGATAGCTCAACGTCTACAAATGATTTCGACAGAATAGAAAACACAGAATCATCTGAAATCTCAAACCCTTCGGAACCTCTAAGCAATACAGAACCTTCAGGTGATTACCAACTTTTTCTCAATACCGAAGCTACACCTACTACCAATGTAATTGAGCTAACAGGAAATATTTTCGATTCAGAACCTACTACATAAATAGCACAATGCGTTTCCGCCGATTTCAGTATGTCTCGAGGTATCGCTCTTCAAATGAGACGGAAGTTCGGACATGTGAACAAATTGCGACAAGAACAAAAATCAGTTACTGAAGTAGCTGTAATTCAGTTAGAACAACGAACAATATTTTATTTAATAACGAAAGAGCATCACTGGCAAAAGTCGACATACAAATCAATCTATATTTGTTTACAGAAGCTCAAAGAATTGTGTATGGAATTAAAAATAACCAATCTCGCGTGTCCAAGAATTGGAAGTGAATCAGACGGACTACAATGGGAGATTATCCGTGCTTCGAAATACCTTTAGGAATTCGAACATCAAAGTCTGTGTCTACACCAGAGAGGAGTTAACAGAAGATCAGAAAATACAAAAATTAAGAGAATTACATGAAAACCCTCTAGGACGTCACCATGGATTAACCAGAACGTTCAATAAGTTGTATGAAGAACATAATTGGAAGGGTATGAGAAAACAAATCAAACAATTCATAAGAAATTGTCCGGATTGCCAAAAGAATAAAACAGCAACAAGAACAGCAAAAGAGCCTATGGTGATTACCAGTACAGCTACCAGAGCCTTCGAAAAGATATTCCTAGATGTCGTAGGACCATTACTCCGTACACTTAGTGGGAATTCTTTCATTTTAACGTTACAGGACGACCTCACTAAATTCGCATGGGCTTCCCCCATGGAGAATTATGAAGCAAATACGGTAGCACAACATTTTGTGACTAAATTCGTATGCTTACACGGAATACCGCAAAGTTTAGTGACAGACTGTGGTATGGAGTTCTTAAGCAACGTTTTTAAAGAGGTGTGTAAACTCCTCAAAATCCGGCAGACATCGACTACACCTTATCACCCTCAGAGCAATGGCAGTCTCGAAAGAAATGAGCTCTTTGGCAGAATATTTACGAAACTTTATCGGAAAGGATCAACTAAACTGGGATACTAGAATCCCGTATGCGATGTTTTGCCACAACTCCACTGTTCATTCAGCTACGAAATTCCAGCCATATCATTTGATTTATGGAAATTCGGTAAAAATCCCCACATCTCTCACTAATGAACCAGAACCTCAATACAATTATAATGACTATCAATACGAAGTCAAAAGACAAATGCAAGAAGCTCAGGCTTTGGCAAGAAGCAATTTGCTAGAAGCAAAGAGTAAGTCAAAAGAACAGTACGACAAAACAGCGAAACATCAAAGTTTTGAAGTAGGACAGAAGGTTTTACTGCAAGAAAAAGCCCCAAAAAACAAACTGGCCCCGAAGTGGTTGGGTCCGTATGAAATTTTAGATGTAAACCCCAAAAATAAGAATGTAACCATAAAAAAAAGTAACAAGAAAAACCAGACCGTTCATCAGAATTTACTGAAGTTATTTCATGAAAAATGAAACCAGAAAATTAATTTGTTCTAGGGACTCACTATGGCGTTCTTTGGAATTTTCAAGAAAAATACATCAATTCCGAAAATTATAATCCTGATAATGTGGATATGGGATAGTACATCAGAAGCTCAAGAAAACTATAACATAACTACCTTCCCGGACCACAAATTACTCTATTATGAATCTCATGGAATGATCAAAACTTCTCACACTACATGGAACTTGGTAACGTATGTGGACATTAAAGTCTTGAACACAAATTATGATAAGTTGATGACCCAGTATATTGAAATGGAGACAATTTGTAAGCAAATGATAAAAAACTTTTGTAATGCAGAAATAGAAAACATTTGTAATCAATTCCTTCACCAATTTTCTACTACAACCCGACCATATTTGTATGAAATCCAAATAAATCGTCATAACGCTATGTTATCGATGGAGCATAACTCAAATAATGAAATTCGAAATCGCCGAGGATTGGGAGGTATTACTTTATTAATATAATATGTAATGAGCATACTGAGCCATTATTCATTATTAGAACAATACATCTTTATAAATAATAAGACAATAAGACATGATAATGATCTCGACAAATTAAAATTTTTAATTTCTTTTTTGTAGATTAATAATAGATATAACAACAATAGCATAGGTAAATAATTGATCGGTATTATGTAGGTATATATTATTGTATAATGTATAGTTACAATCTTATAATTTTAATGCATTTGATAAAAGCTGACTTCTTTGAGATACATTATTTATTATTTCTTCATTATCGATATTCATAAGAATATCTTTTTCTATACTCATCAGTAAAAAATGTTCTAGTTTGTTTTGAGACAAACAGTTCCTCAATCGATTCAAAATATATTTAAGTTTCGAAAAAGTAGTTTCACAGCGTACTTGAGTACAGGACAGCGTTAAAACGTATTTGTAGACTAAAAATAGGTTTTTATAAGCTGTAGTGTGCAAATTATATTTGTTTAAAACATTGTATCAACAAACAATGCAATTTTTGCATGCTTCCTGTCCACCAATACTTAAACAGTGATTTTTAGAACCATTTTTTATTTCTTCACTTCCATCTTCTCTACTATCTTCATCAATATCATCCTCAAAAACATTCTCTGAAGTGGTGGCAATATTTTTTATTTTGGGCCATTTACAAATGAAATCTTTAAGTTCTGTCTGTATTATCCCAGCAGTTATGTTTGGGTCAAACCGTTTCAATTTACTACTCATCCATTGAAAAGCAATTTTTGGTACATCTTTATTAAAATACTCAGGAATTAAGTAGGATACATCATTATAGAGCAGACTATGACTTTCAAATCTTTTTTCTAAACTTGCAATTATTTGATCGTAGACAACATTATGTACATTAATTTCAAAATAATTGTTAAGATCGATTGTTGGTTCATCACTTGCTTTTTCTCCTGGCATTTTTTTCTTTTTTGATATTCTTTTTGCATGAAAACATTCTTCAACTCTATAATCTATATCTGATTCGTCCATTTTATCATTGGCCCATTCAATAAATTTTTTTGCATGTTCAACAACAACATTACATTTTCTTGATTGTAAACGCAAAGTTATTATGGTTTGTTTTATCATATGAAATGCTTGAACAACATTCATTCCTTTGGCTTGTAAGTATTTTGATACAGGTGTTGTGGACACAAAAATTTGTTGGAAAATGTGAGCTGTAAGTATAGTTTCATATTTTAGTAGACTATCAATGAAACATTTTGCTCTGAAGCATACATCTGGTGAAAAAGTATTTGACAAATGTATTTCAATTAAAGTTTTAATTATGTCAATATACAATCCTTCTTCTGGATGTTTGAAAGAACCAAATACTTTTGTTAAGCAGCGATCCTTTGCCCACCATCTTGTTTCTCCAATAACAGAAATAAATTTGAATCTACTATTTGACTCCCATGTGTGCATTCTTAAATAAGATTCTCTTACAAAAACAGCAATAGAGTTTAATAATCCAAATAAATTTTTACTTTGAACACAAATTTGTGTAGTATCTATCATAACCAGATTAAGAACATGGGCATAACACCAAACATGTACCTGTTCAGGTGATTCTTTGTTCAACCAGGCTGAGAATCCGTTATACTGACCCCTCATATTACTTGCTCCGTCAGTTGAGCTTCCAATACAATTCTTTACGTCTAAATTTAAATTTATTAATGTTTGACATACATCATCACAGAGATTTTTTCCTGTTCCACTTTTGCAATTTACTAATGCTATTAGACGTTCATTTACATCTCCTGAAACATACCGAATTATTATAGACAGTTGGTCATGTACATTTATATCCTGGGTTGAGTCTATTTGAATTGTGAAGAACTCTGATTGTTTTATGTGTTTTGCAATTTCTTTTTTCATTAAAAGTCCTAATTCTTCGATTATGTAGTCAGCAGTAGTTTTTGATAAAAAAGTTAACAACCCACCAGGGCGTCCAGATTTTGTTTCAACTTGGCGGTATTTAGCTTTTTGACTTTTGGAAACCACCTTATCTACATGTTCTTTTAACAAAGGATCGTATTTTGAAAGAAGCAAAACTATTTCTAAAAAATTGCCATGATCTAATGCAGAATTGTCCAATGTGTAAGCTGCTTCTGCATTTTTTGCTCCCCGGTAACTTAACCCACGTTTGCCTATCAATTTTATTATATCTACGAGTCGATGCATAACAGCTCTTTTCCACTCTACTTCATACTGCTTACCAGTGGTAAATCTAGATTTAATATCTGATGCATTTGAATAATGTAAAAAAGCTTCACAGTTATTTACATGATCTGACTTTTGTTCGTGTTCTTTAATTCTTGTATATGGATTATTAATTGATTCAGCTTTTAATCCTGAAGTGAATCGGTTGTTATCACTACCAAAAGCTAGACAAAATGTACAAAAAAAAGCATTCTTATCTTTCGAATAAGTAAGCCATTGTCGCTTAAACGTTAAATTTTTTTCTTTTCTAAAATAAGCTTTTGTTGGGTTGAAGCTCACTGTCTCAAATGGCTGAATTGGATGAAACTTAAAGAATGAATGTAAATTAGTAGCCAATGGTTTCTCAAAATAATCATTTAATGAATCAGTACAATCCTTATCCTTGGAAGTATCTTCTTTATTGAGTAAAGGTAAAATCTATAAAGAATATTCAATATCATACAATTTAGTATATAGAATACATAAAAATATTATACATACCAGAGGGTCTATAGAATCAGAAATGAATTGTATGTTTGAACAGTTGTCTATCTCAATCAAGCAATTAAGATTAGTTTCAATACATGTCTGTTCTTTAAATGAAGACTCCTACTAAAAAATAATTAACCATGTATTAGGTACAAGTCATTTTAATAAGTAAACTATCATAACAACAACTAACCAACTAAAATACAAATTGGGAATATAGGACAAAGTTAACACCATTATGTTTGAATGAATGAAATTAGAACTTACCAAAAGTTCTTTGGGATCATAAAATACACCAACATCTGAAACAGCTGAAGAACTTTCTGTGGTATTGCAATGTCCAGACTCGGGAGTATTCAATAGTTCTATAAAATTATAGACATAATATTTGAAAATATTTTAGGAAATGGATAGGAAGTTATTGTCAAAAAAATTTACTTAAGGGCGTTGCATGCCGTACACGATTAAGCATAATTAAACAAACCTGTTAGATTTAAAGTTAAACATTTCACTGGCAAAGGAACTAATGTTGTAGAATCTTCTTGTTCTATGAATTGTTTTTCATGATTGGACGTTTTGTCAGGCTGTACATTTCCAGTGTCATCAGTTAGAACTAAATTATGTTTTCAAAGTATTTAACAAAACATAATAAAGTGATGAATTACTCAAAAGCAGTTAAAAGCAATTAAAAGTCAAAATTCAAGAAATGAAATAGGTAGGTACCTAAATAATACCTACATTATGATTTCATTTCACAAATATTATCCAGTCATTTAACTAAATAAATTACATAACTTACCAGTTGGCAGTTACCAGGTTATTTGCATATTACTTGAATAAAAAGTACCAAAGTATATTTTTTTTTCTATTATTATTAGAATTGAATATTACAATGAAGTAAAATGTACAAGTATAGTAGTACAAAGTATGGTTACAATTGAACATTTTTTTTTTCAACAAATTCAGATAATCACATATTAGGTAATTAATTAATTTACTATCAATACTATTGTCTATTAAAAAATATTTTAATTGTCAGTTCTTAGACTCTTAGCAGAGTGATAAATGTTTTGATTTTACAATGATTTTGACAATCACAGTTAATTTTAAATTAAACCATTTTATGTTTTCAGAAAAATGAAAATGTATTATTTCTTAATGTATTAAATTTAAATCGGTAGGTAGACGTTTCTTAAACAATATTATTAAATATTAATTAATAGATTGTAAAATAGAAACTTGTGAAACTCATTTACAATTTTTAAGTTGTGTCTTCAATTTAGATTAAAAAGAAACCAGAATTGAAAAAATATTGAGTATTAAAATATTAAATGAATATAAGCAAGCAACAAAAATAATTTGTAGCTTGAATTTGTATTATTAAATGAAGTAGGTACTTAATACTTATAAATTTAAAAACTCTACATTCAATTCCATTCATTTTTAATTAAAATTTAAAACTATTAACTTATATTTGTAGTTACCTAACCTACTTATTAGAATGTGTATTTACCTTGAAAAGTATTATTTGGTGTTGAATGCTTAATCAATGATGAAGAAAAAAAATTCAACTTTTTTTGCTTAGGGTCTTTAGCAACTGATTTTAACTCTCCAAGTCTTTTGAGTCGCTGTTTTTCTGCTCCACCTTTTGTTTTTTTGGCTGGGTTCATTTTAATAGATATATATTGAAAGGTAACGTTAGGTTTTAATAGATATTAAAATGAATGATTTGAAATATGATAAACGAATTAAATTATTAAGCTTAAAATCTAAAACTATTAACTAAACACGATGACAGTTATAGTAATAATCACTAAGCGATTAGTGATTAATATTAATGACTGAAACCGGAATTGAAGTAGTTTCCAGCGGGTACCGATAAAGCGTTAACAGTGATGGAAAAAATAAGAATTGACTAATAGTTAATTTTATCTTTATGTTGTTGTTTTCTGGAAAACCCCAATACCAGCAATACCTTGTTTCATTTTATATTTTTATCATAATATCAAGTATTCGAGATAATTACATATGTTATTCCTTCTGGCTTCGGCTATAGCTATTAATTAATATATGTAAGTCATAAAGATCGTAATGCTGGCAGTGCTGCATTACAATTTGCGGACTTTTTCTCCTACCTACTGCCGGCCGTATATTTTAGCGGCCCTTCGAGATTTTCTCGAATGCTCGACTGGCCTATCCGGGCCTGAGAACAAGCCTTTTTATTCGAGGTAACTCTAAATCTATATGCTTACGAAACACAGAATCTTATTGCCATTATAAATGCAGCACTAGATGGAAAAATCCACACAAGCATAATTACCCCCAGAAAATTGATACAAGAATTAACAGAAATTAAAATCAACTTACCCATGGAAAATAGCCTCCCTATAGAACTAATACCTGAGTCCGTGCCAAATATTTTCAAAATCTCTCAAAAAAACGATTTTTGTGCAAGACGAGTACTTAATATTCTCTATTGAGATACCCTTAGTTGTAAGTAAAGTATTTAATGTGTATCGACTCATTCCATTACCAATTCTATATTCTACCAATACAGTAATTTTAATCGAACCAGAAGTCGAATATTTGGTAATTAACAATGATAACGAGGAATTTTTCACTATAACAGGGAAACAGTGGGAAGCATGTGTAAATTTAGGAACCTATAAATTATGTAAAGGTGGTCAAACATTTCACCGCCGCTCGAGATCAAACCTTTGTGAAGTAGCACTTTTAGCATATCAGACAATCCCAGAAACTTGTAAAATAAAATTGGTAATATTAACAACACCCATTTGGGATAAGTTAATGGATTCTAATGCATGGTTATTTTATACTCAACCAACGTTAGTGACTATCAAGTGTGTGGAACTCCCACAAATAGTAACATTAGAGATCTCAGGCGTAGGAAGGTTGACTACCTCCCAGGATTGTGAAATCCATACAGATTATTCCATTATATTTCCGACAAGTAGATCTAATAGAAGTATCTATACTTTATGTTAGAACAGTATGGAAAATGTATGAATTATGTAGGACCAATGAAAAAATTCAAAAGGAAAGTTGAAATATGGAAACACTTACCTGACGAAATTGAAAAAGAGTTCAGTGTTAAGTTTACCTACTTACAAATAGAAAACAGACACAAAACTGTATGTAAAAGAAAAAAAATTATTATTGACAACAACCGAAGTACAGGTGCATCTCGTATGGATGATGCTTACGAAAATGAGTGGAATAATATTACTAAACATGATGATAGTATATTGCCTGAAGTTCTCCGCAGTGCAAAAACCTTTGTAATAAACAAAAAGAACAGTCCAGAACCTTTCCCGAAAAAACCTAAAACAGATTCTGCTCAACAAGTGCTATTAAATTACCTAAAAGAAAAAGAGATAGCCAAGGAAAGACGCCACAAAGAAAAAATGCATCTTCTCAAAAGTCTCTTCAATAAATAAATTTAATTTCTAAAATTTCTTCACATTTTTCCATTATAATATCTTTAACCATTTACATTTACATTTCAAGACTAAGATTATTATTTCTTTAAGTACAGAGTCATTAATTTTATAAATAGTTAATGTTTGTTAAACTACTTAAGTAGTATTACTAAGTATTACTTATGTATATAAGTTTGTTTATTAAGTTTGTAATAGATTTTATATTTTATGTTTTAATCATGTCATTATTAATAAAAATTTTCTATTTAAAAGTTATCTATCATATTGTTTGTTATCTATATTATTTTTCTATTTATAATAGCAATTATAACATTTATATATTTTATATATTTTATACACCATTATAATATAATATACCTGTACCTTTAATAATAGGTACATGCTTTTACTATACATTAATTCCAAAAAAACATCTGTAGTCTTTGTAAAAATTCAATTTTTATTATATATATTTCATCATTTTATAATATAACAATAAAATCTTTTATTTTAGTTGAACAAATATAATAAAGTTATTAAAAATATTGAAGAGAATTTTTAATAGCATCTCTTTTTGATTCTCCGTTTTTTCTCTGGTTAAAATCAGAATCAATAAAATCATTTTCTGGATCTATAGATGGTCCAATTTCATTATCCAGTTCAATTTCATCATTCATATTAATGCACATATTGTGTAGTACACAGCATGAAATTATAAACTTTGTTATTTTATCTACATAATGTATATCAAGCTGTAATAATTGTCTAAATCTTGACTTAAGAAGACCAAAAGTGTTTTCAATTAGAACTCTAGTGGCACAAAATGTTTTGTTAAAAATAATTTGTGAGTCAGTGAAGTTCCCATAATTTTTGTAAGGCACTAATAACCATTCTCGAATACTGTAAGCTCCATCTCCAATGATATGGTATTTTGTTCCACATATTGAAGGCAGCTCTTTACTGATATCAGAGAGAGCGAATACTCTTGCGTCGTGTATTTTTCCAGGTGCGCCCGTAAATACATCAATAAACCTTTTCTTATAATCACATATGGCTTGTAGAGTTATTGAAGGTATATCATGTCTATTGGTGTATGTGCTTTTTATTTTATGGGCGGGAGTCCGTATTGGCATTGATCAATACAACCTATAACTCCAGGCATTCCAGACACCTAATTATTACAGATAATGTTAAATATATATGACAAACATTTTAAAAAAAAACATAAAAATTTATAAAAATACTTTTTGAAACTCTTGTGATAAACCAACGCTTCCCTCGTTGAAGTTAATAAATTTAGATGAAATACTAACAAGAAAGTCCATAACTCTGTTGTTTATTCGGAACTGAGTAGTTAATCCAATTCCAAATCTTTCAGAAACATCACGTAAGCTACATTTATTTGCTGAAAACCTGTAACGTTATTTTTTAGTTATTTATAAAAAATACAAAAAATAATTCCATATTCACATCCCTATTTTCTACCCTATTGAGCAAATCCTAAATACGCCACTGTAATGAAGAACAATAAAATATTTTATTTTACCATATAAATGAGAGAATATGATTTTCAGATGTGATGGTAGGATGACTTAAATTGTTTTTTGGAAAAAAAATTTACTCCTCAAACATTTTGACTACGTAGTATGCTGTTCACCTCTCCATTCGAAAGCTGCCTTTAAACTATAATATAAAATGAATATATTACATTATAAAATATACGAATATTAATATTTAGATAAGTACCTAGCTAAGTGATGAACAACATTTTAAGATGTTTAAATAGATAGGTACATTTTTAACTATTTGAATTTTTCAAATGTAGTCTAATAAATGTGTAAGTAAATTAATATTCAATATTATACAAACCTGTAGATCTGTATACGCATGAACAACATCCGTTATATAATTATTTATCTTCGGAATTATATTTTTTTTTTTTGATAATATGTGTTCAATGATTTCAATATCTTCTTCACTATCACTTGACGAAAGGTATTCCATAAGAGCTATCATTTTTGGTTCATCCATATTGATGTAACACTGCACTTTATAATTTTTCTTAAGTTATAACTTACAAAACAAGAAAGTTATAACACAGAATAGATTAAATCTAATAATTAATCTATTCTGTCTCTGTGGCAATGTGGTTATAATTTTATAATGACAGAAAAAACTAAAAAGTAAACTATGATTCATGTGTAGTGTGTACATCAACTACCAAAATAAACTCGTTAACACGTCTTATCATTTAATATTATTATAAAATAATCTGGTTAATAAGATACACCGCCACAAAAGGCTCGTGCGATTATCATTGCACTCGGTGCAAAAAACTGGCGTAGTGCATTGACGTGAAACATAAAATAGTCCACTCGGTGCACATTAATCTTGCCGGTGGAACATAAAAATGTGCACTGGTGCAGTCAGTGCAGGTCGGTGGAAAACGCTATTAGTTTATATGGTCGAAGGGTATCACCACTAGCTTAGGGATGCCATACGTCCCGTATTATACGGGAACGTCCCGTAATTCATGACAGTGTCCCGGTGTCCCCGTAACAGATCCAATATCGTAAAAATGTCCCGTATGTCCCGTAAAAATAGAACACATTATTGTTTAATATTTGTATATAATATTATATTCAAAATGTGATTTCAAATGTCAAGCCAAAAATATTTTTAACCATTGATTGACTGATAACATATTAACATAAATGTTTCCGGTCTATGCGTTCCTATCACTAAGTTGTTTTGATAAATGTGACATTTTCGCAGTCGGTAAAGGAACGTCCAATTATCATGTCATATTGTTGTACTTGGTCTTCAACTACCATTAACGTAATGAACTCACTCACTTCGTCAACATGTATGGTCGTTTGTGTTTCACCACAGCTCGTTATGGACTGGCCATTTCCATAGACGTACATATTTACTATCTTAGGTCGCACCTCCAGCCCGTAAGATTTTGCGATAGTTTTCGTAATTATGGTAAAAGCACTTCCAGTATCGACTAAACCTCGAACGCTTTCCTTACTGTCGTTGATTCGCACATCTTTCAAGTAGTACATAAATTTGGTTCTATTCTGACTACTAACTATATTCACACTCGGCGCATTTTTTTTGTTTCACTCATCGATAAGTTCAACCGGCGACACATTCGTACTTTATCGTGAAAAGAAGCAAAGACCGTTTTGTTTTTTTTGTTGTACACGCTCATACATTCTTTTCAATGTTTCGGTTATTCCCTCTGGTGCCATAAACATAGCTTCGAACGATTTGCCAATTTTTACGAAAGTTTCGAGTTCAGCCATGTGACTGAAGTACCAGTTCCTCGCTGCCCCTTCCAAGTGAGAGCGTCCTGCTTCCAATGCACTCACGTCAGGCCAACGGTTTAACTGCGCCTTGGTTTTCAACGCGTTTAACCACTTGGCGGCCACATCGGTATCTCCCGTTTCACCACTAAACATCGGTACCGTTTTCACTAGATTCGGTAGCATCAAAGGTGTCGTCGTTTTCTGATTATTCATTAACTTAGTTATGATTTGCTCCATCTGCTGCTCACGCAGTCGGTTCTGTTCGAGCATTGCACGCACCAAGTCAGCCATATCACTTTGAACAGGCAAACTGTCGTTTTGTTCAGTACCAGTTTCCTTTCCCATTGCACCGCACTCGTTATTTTGTTTACCTTCGATATCTCGGTATCTGATAATATGATACTAGATTATTCTGTGATACTAGAGACCAACTGACCACGGTTACCAAGGTCCAATCCTCTGCAAATTGAGGTTATGTTGTTAAATAAGATGTTTATTATTTACCTTTTTTCTTTTTTTCGGTCCCCTAGCAAAATTCCTTAAAGAAACGACGTGAATTTTCAAACGAAAATAATAGCACGTAGGTTGTACAGTTAAAATTAGTTTTATAATAATTAATAGCCGACCCCTGTGCGCTTCACAGCACCAACACAAAAATGCAATAAAAATCATTTATTTTTTCCAAATTCTTTATTATTAATCCAACATATTTGAGTTAACAATATTCTTTGTTTGTCCATTTGGGGCATAAACAAATAAACAATTTGGAGTGCCAACTCTTGAACATGCCACGAATAGTTGCCCGTGCGAAAAACACGGCTCCTCCAAATTCAAACCGCATACTTGGAGCGTTTGTCCTTGTGCCTTATTGATGGACATGGCAAATGATAGGCGCACGGGGAATTGCAATCGTTTGAATTCAAATGGCATGTCTGTTGGTATCAGAGGAATACATGGGATGAGTACAAATTCCCCATTCGCTTTGCCAGTCAATATTGTGGCTTCGATTAAATTCGGCATCAATCTTTTTACAGCTAATCTTGTGCCATTGCACGGTTTTGGTGCATTCCTTAATAAAATAATTGATGAGCCGACCTTCAAATTCAAAAAATGCGGCGGTATACCGGGTGGTTCCAACGAATTCAAAAATTCAACTGAATAGTCGACTGCTTCATCTTCATTCATTGCACTATCAATAGATTTGTATGATATTACTGCACCAGGCAATTTTTCTTGAACGAGATAATTGATAGCATTGACATGTACAATTTTTGGGGCCAGAATTGCGCGTTCACTCAACCAATTGTGATTCCTGTGGGAGCGCGTATAATGGCCGAAAATATATTAGCCGATCCGTATTCTAGCCGAAAAATATTTCAGCCGAAAAATAATTGGTTGGACAAGTAAATTAGCAGAACCGTATTTTAGCCGAAAAATATTACAGCCGAACGTATTTTAGCCGAAAAATATTACAGCCGAACGTATTTTAGCCGAAAAATATTTCAACCGACAGTATTTTAGCCGAAAAATATTACAGCCGAAAGTATTTTAACCGAAAATATTTCAACCGACGGTATTTTAGCCGAAAAATATTTCAACCGACAGTATTTTAGCCGAAAAATATTACAGCCGAAAGTATTTTAACCGACAAATATTTGCTCCGACAGTATTTTAGCCGAAACGTATTAAAGCCGAATTTATACCGATAAGTGTTATCATAATCAGTTTTTTTAATTTATTAAGTGATACTGTGATAGTACACAATATAAATTTAATATTTTACATACATTATACAATTAAATTAATTTATATAAAATTACATGTTCAACACTTAAACAACCTTTTTGAAAATAAAAACGCCGCAGTGGCGTTGTTAATAATACTTGATGGAAGTACTAACAATAATACAATGACCACACAGAAAACTATGACATTTTATTATCAACTAACAAGAACAAATTAGCCAATTAACATTATTTAACAAAAAAGGGATACTTCATACTTATAAGTTATAATATAAAGCAAAAAGAGTTTTATGTTGTAGGTATATAATTATTGCTAGAACTAGACAGCTCTAAAAGCTTAAGAGTAAAGACTGACAATTCTCTAGAGGGTCCATGGATGGTCTTCTAGACATTTATTTAAACTATAAGTGATACAAGTATATGCTGTATCAATCTCTGTCAATATGTATTATGTTCTTAGGCAGGGATATGTATCCAACCATTAGAACATCATGTCTCACTTTTACTGAAATATATATTGTTTTCAATTTTTAATCAATAATATCTTCTTGTATTATAACTATTTGAATGTACATATCTATTAGGTATAGTTTTTCTTATTTGTTTGTTTTAGAATAATAAACATTGTTTTACTCTCTATCACAAGCTTGTTTAAAAAAAAAATAAAAAGTAAAAACAAGTATAAGGTGGTAAGAAACAGCAATTTAATTTTTGTTTCTTATCAATTTGAGCATTTATATATATGCAAATGGATGCCCTTAACGGCCTAATATCTTTTAATTTTAATTTTAAATGGAACTGCCAGTCGAATAAAAAATGCCACCCAAAATTATTATTTTCAATAATAATAAAGAATAAAAAGGTAAAATATGTGTAATTAATTCAGAGCCTAACTGCAAAGTTCAAATCATATATATAAATATATAAATAGATATATACATATACCTATTTAATATTTATATGTCTATGTTGTAGACATTATTTTTTTAAATAATTGTTTAATATGCTGTCAGCGCCAAAAAAAAATTCTTAACTAGTAACAATCACTGATAAATAGATTTTAAACACTTGGGAGGATTTTAATTTTTCTCTGCTCTCAAATTTGACATCCAGTGTACTCACCAAACATTAATCAAAGTTATAATAGTTAATTATGTATTTATATGCAATTTAATTAAAAATAAGTGTGGGTAGGTACCATTCAAAGAATGACATAAAAACCATGGAAATAAATACCACAAAATATAATAATTAAGTACTTTTGTTAACCTATTCATTAATTTATAATAAAACCTTAAATCACATATTTTGAAGGTCAGAGACTAGAGTAAACTGGGTTTAATTGGGTATGTATTAAAAAAACGACACAATAGGTTATAATATTATAACTTATAGTTTATATGCACTAGGTATATTACTACAACGCTCTGAGACTATTATATCCATATATATTATAGGATAACTGAATTTCCTGCATATGAATTTTCCTATGAAATATACTGTTTTAGTTTTTTTAGTTTCTATGATACATCTTTCATGTGGTTAAACAATACTAATTCATTTTATTCCTGATTTTGACAAGCCTCCAGTCAGTACCTACCTACTCATTTTTTTAATTTGAAAGTTTTTCACATCATACAAATGCACAATAAACCATTAAGGAAAAGCAGTGTTGAGCCCAGATAAATATAATTTCATCTAGGTAAAGATAAAGATAAATAAATTATTATTTTTTCATTTATGCATAGTTTACTGTTTATTGTAATTCATAAATCATAAGCATATCCAATTTTAATATGTTTAATCTAAATATTGGTTAGTTTTGCTTTTGGTAAGTACCGTAGAACGGGGTGTAGTGGACCTGGTCGTGTGAAATGGACCATTTTCATTTTTTTGAATGTTCATCAGTATAACTTTAACACGGTTGGATCAAAATTAATTTACTAAATTTTACCTCCATGGCAGTATGACAAAGAACAATTTTTGATACTATAGTGATAACAATTTACAGGACAATCCTTATCAATTCTTATCATTTTGTTTTGCTCAAAATAACGATTTTTTTTTTCATTCAAACGTCGTCTGGATCTCAAAAGTAAGTAATACTAAGTATATTTTTCATACCTTAAAATGTGTTTATTAAGTTCTTGTTAACCATTTAACATACTAACAATAAGAAATTTGTTATAATTTTCACACTTAGAAATAATAATTTCGAAAATTTCAGAAACGTAGTGCGAAGTGGACCACGACAAAATGGCCAGAAAACATAAAAAAAATTATACCGGTCGGTATAATTTAAAATACACAGAACAAAATTTAGCCTTGGCAATCAAGGCTGTTAAAATGAAACGACTTTCATTAAGAAAAGCGTCAGAAATGTTTGGTATTCCACGTACAACTTTGAACAGAAAAGTAAAGGGAACTCATACTTTAAATTACGGTGGTCAAAAAGTATTAAATGACGATGAAGAATCTATGTTGTGTGATTGTCTTTTGTTATGTGCCCAATGGGGATTTCCTATGTCAAGAAAAGACTTGAGGTTAGTTGTAAAAAGTTATCTTGATAAGTTGGGGCGAACTGAAAAAAGATTTAAAAATAATTTACCCGGTACAGAGTTTGTTATTCGGTTTTTGAAAAATCATCCACAACTTAGTGAACGTTTCGGAGAAAATATCAAAAGAGTTAGAGCTAGTGTAACACAAGATATTGTAAATGATTATTTTGATAATTTGACGAAGTCTCTTGAAAATGTTTCACCATCTAGTATAGTGAACTATGATGAAACAAATTTTACTGATGACCCAAAAAAACAAAAAATCATTGCAAAAAGAGGTTCTAAACATCCAGAAAATGTTTTAGACTCAACTAAAACAAGTGTATCAGTTATGATGGCAGGAAGTGCAGATGGAGAATTATTACCTCCATACATAGTATATAAAGCAGAAAACTTGTACCCAACTTGGACTGAAAATGGGCCACAAGGTTGCAGATATAATAGAAGTAAAAGTGGTTGGTTCGACCAACAAATTTTTGATGATTGGTTTCATTCTTTAGCTCTACCTTTTTTAAAAAAAAAACCTAGTCCAAGGGTCCTTATTGGAGACAACTTATCAAGCCATGTGTCTTTATCTGTTATTCATGCATGTAAGGAAAATGATATTAGGTTTATTTTATTGCCACCTAATTCTACTCACATATGCCAACCATTAGATGTGGCATTCTTTGGACCACTTAAAAAGAAATGGAGAGATATTTTATTTATGTGGAAAAGTTCAAATAGAGGCGTGGTACCTAAATCTCAATTTCCTGGTCTATTAAAATCTACAATTGATGCACTTGAAACAAAAAATACCAACTTAGTAGCTGGATTTGCTGCATGTGGTATAGTTCCTCTTGACCGTACAAGGGTCCTTAAAAAGCTACCTGATTATATAGACTCAAGTATGGATTTTTCTGCAGCTTCATGGTCAAGTTCTATTATTGATGTTCTAAAAACCACTAGATGTCCAGAAGTCAGAGAAAGGGCTCGAGTTAGAGGGAAAAAGATTAACGTAGAGCCTGGTAAAAGTGTGGGGGCTGATGATTCTGAGTCTGAAAGCTCTAATGATGGTTCTAACAGTTATGAAAGTTCTGATGATTCTAATAGTTATGAAAGTTCTGATGAAGAAGTTGATGATAATGTGGTTCAGTCTCCTCCAACTGCTTCAAATGGTAATTATATAAGTATTTTGTCGCCACCACCTATTGACTCTACATGTAATAATGAATCTGCTTCAAAATATCAAGTTAATGAATTTATTGTAGCAAGATTTAAGTCCAATAAAAGAGGTCTGTTGTATGTTGGTAAAATTTTAAAATTGAATGAACAAACATTAGAAGTAAGTTTTATGAGAAAGATTATTGGAAAGAATGATGTATATTTCTCTTTTCCAAATGTGCTTGATGAATGTGAAATTGATTATAAGGATATTGTATGCAGTATTACCAAACCAATAGACTTAAGAAGAAACAGATTTAAGTTCCTTAGTTTAAATCTAGACTATGATCTCCTAAACTAAATTACAAATATTCCTAAAAAAAGGCTAATTATTTTTAAGTATTAAACTTGTTGATTTTTTTATAATTTTAAGTTACCTTTATTGTTACATGTTTAATTATGTTCCTATCAAGAAGATAAAGTAAAGGTTGTTATTTATTTTTTTTTTAAATGTTTTTAATTTGTTGTACCTATTGATTATACCAAGGAAGGTAAAAAGTAAGATTATTTTATTTTTAACATTGTAACAAATTGCTCAAATTATTAAATAAATATGGTATTGGTTAGTTTTTTTGGAAGTTCCAGTTCATAATACTAATTTATTGATCACTCCAATAAATATAAAATTAGGTACCTATATATATTAAAAAATCATATGTTAAACAAATTTGGCAATCTTGGCTTAGGTATATTATAATTTGTAACAAAATTAAAATATAAAAAATATTAAATGTACATAAAAAAAATTTAAAAACATAATTTTTGAGATCTGCAACATAAGAGCATTTCAAATGTGTTATCTTTAAAAACCTGTACGGCCCAAATCATTCATTAGATATTGTTCAGAGTTGGTGTGATAATAATTTTTTAGAGTCAAACCTAAAAAAGTCTAACTACCTATATATTATTTAATCTTAGATCTGATTCAGTTAACATACATAATCTTTTATATGTCCACATTCCATTAATTGTTATAATAAAATTGTATCATGTAATTGTCAACATATTCAAAGAGTAAATCATATTAAATATTTAGGGTTAATATTCGATGAAAAACTAAAATGGAATTATCATGTAGATAAATTGGTAATTACTATCAGAAAACTATTTTATAATTTTAAAAGCTTAAAATAGGTTTTAGATATTAAATATCTGAGAAATATATATAATATATATATATCTTTAGTTCAGTCTTTAGTTTACTATGGATTGCCTTTTTGGGTGTTACCTATAAAGATTATTTAACTCCGTTAAATACAACTATTAACAGTTTAATAAAAGTTATTAACTAGAAGCCTTTTTATACCCAACAAATCAGTTATACATTGACTTTAATGTACAACACATATCAATATTATATAATAAATCATTACTTTTACTTATATATAAAAACAGACATTGTTTAAATACGATAGATCATAATTATAATACTAGAATTAGAAATAAATATCATTCTAATCTTAATTCTATTACATTTTATAAGACTGTAACATCTCAGAGTCCTATTTACAAATGTACATTGCTGTGTCGTAAATTAAACTTAAATCTTTTTAACATTAATATTAATAACTCAGTAAAATTATATATTAAACTTAACCAGTTTGACAATATTACACTTAATTATGATTTATAAATCTTTTCCTTTCTTTTATTCTTTTGTTTTATTTTTTATTTTTCCTATTTAATTATCTTATATTATGTTGTTATACGATTCTTAGTTTATCGTTTATTTACTAAATGTTATATGAAACTCTCATTTCTTAGCATAAGCTTTTAGCTTTTTAGAAGTGAGCCAATATAATCTAAATCTATCTGTTATTTACTATTTTAATTGTTTTAAAATTACTACTTATTTTTCTCATGTACTATCAATTTGTTTTTGTTAAACTAATTATGTGATATACTGATATTGGCAAAATAAACTTATTATTATTATTATTATTATATAATAGTAAAAACAGCATAGAGTGTGTACTCTATGGAAAACAGAGAAAACAATTTATTGATAAATGATAACCATGAACTGATAATAGTCGATTAAATAGGGAAAATAAGGCGTTGCCAACAGCCAAAAAAGTAAATCCCTGGAACAGCTTAGGTAAACGTCCGTTTTTATTATTTAAGAAAATATTATATAAATTATAAATAATATTATTATATAATATATTTATATATTACATAATAACAAATTGGTAAATAGTAAGTACCTACCAATATTACTAATATATTTACTATTTAGTTTAGTTTACAATATATTATAGACTATCACTATAGTCAGAATTAGTATGATTTTAGATTTATTTAGTCCGTTCTGGTTATTGGTCAAGAAAACTTTTTTTTTAATGAAGAGAGGATAAACTTACTTGGATACATTTAAACTGAAGTAAGAAACAGTTATTAACAATAAATTAACTATTACTTATGTATCTAATTAAACAAAAACAAAATAATTTTTAACAATTTATTTTATTTATTCAATTTTATATTAATATATGATTTTGTTTTGAATGTTACCAAATTCTTATAGTACCTGTAAAGTGAGAATTACACAAAGGACAATTCTCTCGTTCTAACCTTGGCACACAACCGATACACAAAACTCTATGCCCACACGGTATAAGTGCATGTGTTCTCACACCATCTCTACACACAACACATAGATCCTCTTCATTTCTACGAGGAAACATGGTTGCAATATTTTGAGGAACAGGAGCATATGGTATTTCTTGTTCTTCATCATTACCATATTGCTCCTCCCAAATTGCCAAGGCCAAATCCTCAGGTACAAAGAAATCTGCCTCATTATATTCTTCTTCTGGATCTAATAACCAGGTAATGATGAGATATTATATTAAATTAAATATAAAAAAATAATAATATGTAGGAAGTAAGAAGATAATTACTCAGTATATTATTGACAGCTTGATTTTCAACCTCTGCTGGAACTTCTTGTTCAGGATCATTTACTGGAATATCAAATAATATGTTATATATAAATTATGGTAAGAAAAATACCTAGATCATTGTCAATGACATAAATTAAGTTTACATTTTTACATTTTAGGAAGGTAGTATAAGTGGAAGATTAAGTTATAACTTACTTTCTGGATTATCAACAACATTATTATTCAATTGAAGATCTTCAACGACCTCAACTACAGGTGCATTAATCACATTAATATCAGCCTCTTCTTCAGAATCTATAGATAAGTTAAAGACCAAAACTATTTATATGTAGATAAAATACTTTAAGTTATTATAATGTATATAATATTAGTTATTAATGTCTATTTATTAATATTAATTAATATTATTCATGGATAAAATAGGTACCTACATTTTAGTTTTTTTAAAGTTTTAATCTCAACAAGAATAATAATTTAAATTTTAAACATAAATAATTATTTTATAAAGCAATAATTTTATATCATTTTGTGAGGACCATAATGATCCTTAATAAAATACTAAGAAATCATGTAAAATGTACATGCTATATGATATTTAAATATAGCTACTTGGATAATTGATTTTACTCTATATTATACTATAGGTACCTTCACTTTCATCTTGCCAATTCAACTCTCTTGTTAAGTAACCATCCACACAGTGTGAGCACTGTATCAAGAACTCTTTAATTGTAATTGCTCCTGTGGTAAGTAGAACTGTTGCATGCTTAATACGTAGACTATTTAATATGAATTTAATTTTTGTGTTGCGTGTTGTAGCCATTCCTGCTGCCAATTGATTCACCACAATATGTTGCTTCATTGATAAGTTTTTCAAGTGTTCTAGGTAGGTAAAATCAACATTTAATTTTAATTAGTTATTTCCATGGAACATTAATTTTAATTTTATAATATTCATTAACCTATATATTTACACACATATATGGTTTTAATCATTTTCTTATAATAGCAAATAGCAATTACAATTATAAGGTGTTTGATTTATATGCTCTTTAATCCTTCTAAATATTATGCACAAAAATATAGTTACTTAATTAAAGCAACATTTATTTTAACACAAATTCTGTATAATAAGTGGCTAGGTACCTACTATTGATTACTGGTATTTTTTTTTTATATGTACCTATTGTAAATTTGAGTAGATACTATAAAAAATTGAATACAATTTATTTATGTTTAAATTTATGATTAATTTATTATTAAAAAAAAAAAACTATTTAGTTTCAATATTTATGTTTTATCAATTATATTTAATCAGTTATACCTTAAGAGTTATACTGTAGATTTGATCAATTACAAATCCTTCCTACTTGTGTTAAAAAAGGCTTCCTATGCTAAATATCAATATGCATTAAAGATGTATATGCCTATTACACTATCTCGATTTAAAATAAAAAAAGACAGAAATAGTAGGTAAAAAAGTTTTAAAAAGTAAAAATAAATAAAATACTATGATTTAAGTAATTCTTTTCTTTAGATTTTTTCTTTTTATAGCTAAAATAACTAATACCTGAATACATATTATAATTATACAACTATTTCTGTGTCACTATATAGAAATACATATAATTCTAAGATTTAATTATTAATAACAAAAGCTAATTATTGTTAATTATAAACATTTTATTTGTTTTCAACTTCTCCTCGAAGAAGATATATACAATTTTTATTTTTTATCCATATTTTACTATTTTTTTTAATTTGAAAAATTAGTAAAAAAAACTCACCCAACATTCTCCACAAATTTGGGTGTGTCACCTGAAAAGTCTGTTTAAGACTGGAATGAAAACTTTCAATATTGTTATTGGTTCGCCGTGGTTGATTGAATACTGAAAAGCACTCTGGACCTTTTCGAGTGAGCCAAAAACTTTAGAAAATAAAAACTATTAGATTGTTTTGAGAATTTATTTTTTCAATCAATAATATATAATTTAACTCAATAGCTTATATAAAATTTACCTGTTAAAATATGTAAAAAATCTCGGCATCAAAACATTATTATTTTGGGCATAGGTTTTAATCTCTTGAAATCCCTCCTCAATTTGATGATGAGGCAATAGTGCTAACACTGCGCACATTCTTAAACACATTTTTGCCTCTCTCTCTTGCTGTACATAATTTGAGTAGCCCATTTTTTTAATATTTTTCTGCAAACTCTAAAATAAATAACTTTAATAATATATACAATGTGAAGGCTTAAATATAACAGCTGATACAAAAATAATTTCAAACCTGTACAAAATGGAACCAGCAATAATATACCATTGCTTCTGGATATATGTCGGAGAAGACGTTGCGTAGTGCGGTCTCAAAGTCGATCATAATAGACAATGGTCTGACTTCAGGAAATTTTGAATGGAATCTTTCCAACACTTTCCTGTATGAAGCTTCAGTCTTCACTTCCATTAAAACAAAGCATACAGGTATAGACTAAACAAAGTATGTATATGGTTTTATTCGTATAATTAATTGGAATGATTGGTATAATTAATAGTTATAATATTTTACATGATTTTGCAGGATCAAATGTAACATAAAGAGTTGTCTGCAATGGGGAATTGATGGAACTACTTTGAAAGTAGCGTCAGCGTGTAGTTCTGTGGCACCCTGATTAATTACAGAACTAATAATTTCTTGGCACGCAAACATGACACTATACTTCCCATCACTATCCACTATCCATTCTTGGTAGAATGTCGAATTATTACATTGATACCTATAAATGAGGTACTTAAATTACAACAATCAGTAATTTTAAATTATATTAACTACCTATATAATCTTACCTGTTAGCATTTAAATCTAAATATTCGCCCAACTCCCGTAGTGTGGATGGTAATGCTGGATAAACACTTCTTCTGGCCTGCCGCATGTAAGACTCTGCTGTTGGCCAACTATAATTTAAAGCAGCTTCCTGGTTTCTATCAAATTTGCATTTCACAAAAATATTGTTTATATTTAAGAATTTTAAAGTGCATTATAAGTTACCCTTACCTAACTGATTCCTCATCGTATATAACTTTTAGAGCTTTAGTCTCTGTCTTTGACCTTTCAATTAAAGTTGTCCTAAAACGTTTTATAAGTTGTTGCTTATTAAATGTTGGACCATAAGCTAAATGTGTGTGAACTTTATTTGGTATGATGGTGCCGTTTTCCAGTTGGATTAGTGTCCCTTTACAGTATACATTAGGTGTTGCACAGACATAGTAACTGTAATACCGTGTTACATGTATTTCTATAATTTTTTAATAATAAAAGATTGAGTGTGACTTACCGTTTACCACCAATGGTTTTATTGATTTTATAGTAGAATCTGTCGTGTTCCATTTTTAAAAAAAAAGTAAGCAAACAATGGTAAAATAATTTTTACGGGATAAAAATATTTAAAAAAACTGATCAAATAAAATAGGACAGTTTTAATGACCAAATAACACGTACAATTATGCAGAGACAAATGACAATACATCGAGAATTAGGTTATAATACATTCGTAAATATTCCACATTTATCAAATAAAAAAATAACAATGAGCTAAAAATAAATATGGTTTTTATTTTTAGTGAGTCATAATTGACTCCAGGATAAATAATGCCTATTTTTTTTACGCATTGGCAATTGCTATAATATATTGATATATTTTCGGCTAAAATATACAAGATTTTACGTGCCGCCATATTATAATTAGGTACCATTACTATTAAAATAACCATAAGTAATTTAATACAATATGTGCGTTGAATTGTTAGTCGACATTCAGCACATAAATATTTTTATAACAACATATATATTATATAAATATATGGTATAGTTTTTTGTTAACCCTAACAGCGATTGAAAGACAAAATAAATATAATATATTTTTCAACTTCATTGTTTTCATATTGACTATTTAGTTTTAACAATATACAGGGCCGTATTTAGGGGGGAGCTACAGGGTGCAGTTGCCTCGGGTGGCTGATTATGAGGGGGCGGCTAATTTTTTTAATATTAAATTACATTAAACTTGTATTTTGTATAATATGGTGTTTTTTTTTTGTTGCCCCCTGGCGTCAAATTCCTAAATACGGCCGTGACAATATACGTCATGCAATGTAACAGAAATATCTGACAAACGAAATAACTTATGTTCTGAGTTCTGATCAATATTTATAATATTTTTGTTTTTATATCATACGTATAGCCGTACCTATAGGTATAGCATAACGATATAACATATTTTCGTTCTATTTTCAGTATTAAAAATTTAAAAAATCGTCCTATGACACGTGCAGACTGACTGCAGCTTCAATAAATTATTGATAAAAATAAAATCGGGTAAGTGGATGTCGCTCTGCTGTACAGTAGGTTACAAGGGGTCACTGTATAAAGGAAGGTATTAATTTTGAATTCAATGATATAATATCATTGTATAAGAAAAACGATTCTGAGCGGAGACGGTATGTCAGTCTGGGTAAAAGAACATAAATATTAAACATTTCGTCCAAATTTGAATTTTAAATGTCTGTAAAAAAAAACTGTGTTTATGTATTTTTTAGATTTTTTGGTTACAGTATGAACTATTTATGAGGATCTTTGTTTTAAATTTTCAATCCTCAGTTATAATAATTGAAAATTTTATAATTTTTTAATTACAGTGATTGATAATTTGTTTGATATTTTGATAAATTTTGTCAAAATTTGAACTTCAAATGCTTATAATAAAAATTTGTGCCTATGTATTTTTAATACTTTTATTTGGACGTAGCAAAAAAAACATGCTGTTACATACAAATCCTAGCCCTGATTATTACTAATAACTAACATAATATTATAACTTCTACATTTTACCGGGTACATTTTTTTGTTATAATAAATAGTGCACCCGCTGGAAGGTTAGGTTAGGTAAGCCTTTGCGACACAAAAAAGCAGAAGAAAAATAATTATATACCTAATATTTAATTTTAGGTATTTTAATAAAAAAGTTAATGATTTAATAAATTTAAAGGTTTTTTATACGATTTTGCTATTGATATTATTTATGTTTATCATGATTATATATGTTGATTTTTTACTTTCCATTGTTATGGAACTGTACAAGAATCGTATTGACAAGTAAAAAAAAACTATTAGGCCTGCAGAAGTATGTATTTTTTTAAATTTGTTTGTTTTAAAGATTTAATTTAATATAAATTATTTTAATAAAAATGTGCATACAAAAATTTATCATGAAAGGTTCAGGCTCTACTGAAAAATGATAAAATTCGAGTTACTTCCCTCTTCATTGGAGGAGTCGATATATGCTAGGTAATTTAGCTGGGATTCCGAATACGTCGCGAGCGGGGTGGTGAGACGTTTAAAACTTTTAGAATCGTCAATTATTGTTCAAACCAAACGCGGCAACGGATAAAAAGAATTAATATAATAATAAAATAAATAATTCGCGAAAAAAAAATCAAAAAAAAGAATTTCAAATTAACAACGCCACCGCAAATTTATACAATCCGCCGCGGCCGGTATCGAACGCTCCACCGCCGGGAATCCTGCCTAACGCCCTAATCCTACCTACCTAGCCACTGAGATGAGGATCGGAGTGAAATAAATGCCTCTTAAGGCGTCTCGCCGCCGCCGAGGAGAATCGCGAACGCGGACTAACCTAACCTCGCGGACTCCCGGGTCGGGCGGTCTACTGTTTTCCGACGCGTTCTAACGAAGAAAAAGCGATTTACGGGAAAAAAATCGGAATTTCTACACATAAATACATATTTATAGTACATAATATATAGTAATAACGACGCCACGGCGGCTCTTTTTGTCGATTTTACTCGCCCGCGGCACTCGCGGGCGCCGTTGGTAAATTTATTATTTAAAATAAATAGTTTGTTCCATATAAATATATAATACTCTACCTTTATGAGTTATATCAAATAGTATATAGACACATATTATCATTATTTTCAGACTTTAATTATAGGTACATAAAGTTCTATTTTGTTTATTAATACCTATTGTATTATTTAGAATCTGTAGCAGTATTTGAATGCTACACTAAATTTATATAAACTGTAATATATCAAGTACCTACTACATAGTATGTTATATATTTATTACTATTTAACCACATAATCGAGCCCTTGTCTGACTTAGATGCGTTGATAAATAGCTGTGGATGTCAATTATATATAGTTATTTATCAATTGTCTATTAATTAACTTGATTTTATGCTCATGATGAATAAAACCTATCTACCTATAGTATAGTCATAGTTTAAACCTAGTTCATCAAATAGTATAGCAAAATCATTATAAAATTTAACTGCCAGAATTTAATTAAATACATGAAGATCTATTAGTTTATAATAAATTATTATTGTATTATATAGTATCTGCAGCAGTTTTGTATCATACATAAAATTTAAATTACCAAATTACATTACCTCAAACAATCATCTCACCTAAAAACTGTAATATAATTAGTACTACATAGAGTATACTTGTAGGTGTGTTATATTACTATCGTCTATCCAAGTATATATTATAGAACTATCCCATATAATCCAGCCCATGTTAAACAGTATAGGTGTAGTTCATAAAATTCTATTTTGTTTGTTAATATTGTATTATTTAGAATCTTAAGCAGTATTTGTATGCTACACTAAATTTATACCTATAAACTGTAATATATCAAGTACCTATTACATAGTAGGTATGTTATATATTTATTACTATCTAACCACAGAATCGAGCCCTTGTCTGACTTAGATGCGTTAATAAATAGCTGAGGATATCAATTATATATAGTTATTTATCAATTGTCTATTAATTAACTTGATGTTATGCTCATGATGAATAAAACCTATCAACCTATAGGATAGTCATATCGATCAATAATTATATATTGTTAATTATATGTAAACCTAGTTCATCAAATAGTATAGCGATATCATTATAAAATTTAACTGCCACAATTTAATTAAATACATGAAGATCTATGAGTTTATAATCAATTATTATTGTATTATATAGTATCTGAAGCAGTTTTGTATCATACATAAAATTTAAATTACCAAATTACATTACTTCAAACAATCATCTCACCTAAAACTGTTAAACAGTATAGGTGTAGATAATAATATAATCAAGTGTTACCTAATTTATTATTTAAAATGAATAGTTTGTTCCATATAATACTCTACCTATATAAGTTATATCAAATAGTATCATTATACAATTTAATTTTCAGACTTTAATTAAATATAGGTACATAAAGTTCTATTTTGTTTATTAATATTGTATTATTTAGAATTTGTAGTAGTATTTGTATGCTACACTAAATTTATTATATTAATTATGTAACATTAATATCAAAAACAAAATAACCGAAAATTAACCATTATTTTTACAGTATAAGATATAAAACCAACAAACAAATGTAAAAAATATAAGTCGAGTGTTTTTTTTCAAATCATAGTAACAATACTTTATTTGTATAAATAAAAACTTTTAGAATCGTCAATTCGAGGCGACGGCTAAAACGAATTAATTTAATATATTAAAAAAAAAAAATCGAAAAAAAAAAGATTTCGAATTAACACGGCCGCCGCAAATTTACACAATCCGCCGCGGCCGGTATCGAACGCTCCACCGCCGGAATAACCTGCCCAACGCCCTAATCCTACCTACCTACCTATCGAGTTGAGAACTGGTGTGAAATCTCTGCCTCTTAAGGCGTCTCGCCGCCGCCGAGGAGAATCGCAAACGCTACGGCGGCTCTTTTCGTCGATTTTACTCGCCCGCGGCACTCGCCGGGAACGAAGTAGGGGCGGGCGCCGTCGGTAAATTTAGCGGGGATTCCGAATGAGGCGAGAACGGGGAGGTGGGACGTCCAAAAAACGGGTAAAAGTCGATTTTTCGAACGAAAAGCGCGACGACGGCGCGTCGGTTTTCGCGCGATCTCCGCGGAGAAACGGTCGTGACGAAAAAAGCGCACGTACCGGAGGCCGTTAAATGAGGCGGGGAAGGCGAATAAGGCGAGAACGGAGAGCCGGGAGGTCCGAAAAACGGGTAAAAGTCGATATTTCGGAAAAAAAATCGGAAATCGGAAAAACGGCAGCAAAAAGTGATAAGGCGCGGCGATAAGGAGCGGCGTTTGAGCGTTTGCTCCAAGGGTTTGGTTTTCCGTTCCAACGTTCCACTATAGCTAGGGGGCGCCACACGGTTAGCGTTTTATAATATAAGGATTGGTATACGGCTTACGGAGCAAACGCCGCCGTGTGTCAGTGTGTGAGTTAGACAATTACCCAAATTATCGCAACAAAAAAAAGGAAAAACCCAAAAACAGTATTTCCATACGATAAGGAAGACCAACACACTATTATAATACGGAGTAGGTACGGACGCCGACTGTGCAATAATGTGCATGGTACAGTAGTGGGAGAAAACGCTATTGCCTATTACCCGCAGTACCACACAATAATTTAATATTCTTCTATTTTTGGAACGAGTATTGACTAGAATGACAATACTAATAATAATACGTATAATGTTCTTTAAAATAGAAATAAATTCGATTACAACAATTTTTATTATATGTATACAAATTATATTTTAATATATTATTATAAATTATAATATGTTATAAGAACGGGACGGAGAAAAGATATTTTGTTTTTTAACCGAATCCTATATACGGATAACGACGGTGGCCGTACAAGTACAATGGCCAATGGCCGTACAACTATTTATTTATTGATTTCGTGGATACGGAACGGACTGACTACATTTTTTGGGCGGCCGTGTTAAATTATGCGGAGTGGTGATGGCGGCCGTCGATCGTGATTATTATGATCGTACGTAATCTAAATAATCGATTATATAATTCACAGCTGATAATTTAAACAGAAATAAAAATAATAATACCTATTAATATATAGGAACAAATATCAGTAACAGATATGTGATGTGCGTGTGTGTGTGGGTCGGTCGGCACTCGGCGTATGCGAGGCATTAAGAACAATAATAATTATGTAATAGTTGCTTGTTATGGGCGGCAACAATGAGATTGTGGATATTTAATAGATGGCCAACATATCCATATTAAGTTATATACATAAGTAATCTTGTATGGATATCTATATGATATCTATCTGAAGTAACATATGGACTAGATGTAATATGGATATGTCGGTCATCCATTAAATAACCACTGGATAGCATGTGCTGTGTGGGAATCTACTAAATAAACCTAGGTAAATAAATATTTTATTTGGATAATAGGTATGTTTTCATACAGGGTTTACCTACCTATTTGACATTTGTCTTGTTTAATTTCTATAGCTGCACTTGTTTCATTTTATTCAAAACATATTTACCTAACTAATCTTTACAACATTTTGGTTTATTTTATATTTTATATCTGCTGTACCTAGTCATCCTTAATAGTTGTAATATCTATTTTTTCCCTTTAGAAATTATGTCGTTTCATAAAAAGTCTAACTTGAGTATTTGGTCTAAAAGGAGAAGAGTTGAAGAACAACTGAAAAGCATACCATTACTCTACATCTAACGATACTCAAAACATTCTTTCAACATCAAATTTAAATTTAAACCTTAATGACTGTACATTTATGTCCTCATCTAATATTGCAATTGATATACCAGAACAAACTTCCAAAACAAACTTCTCTTTTCATACCAATTTTGATGTACAGAATAAAAGAAATAATATTCTTGATTCAGATACTCGTTCAGATATTAGTTGTAATAATTTGTCTTCGTCAGATGAAAATAATGACTCAATTTTATTAAATCATGATATTAAATCTGATCAAGTATTAGTATCGTTAATTGCAGAATGGGCTGTAAAATACAAAATAAGTTATATTGCTCTTAACGGTTTATTATGCGTTTTAAAACAACACAAATGCTTTGAATCAATACCGAAAGATTCAAGGACTATTTTGAATTCCAAACCAATAGATGTTTCTAATTTGCACTCAGTTGAACCTGGAGAATATTACCATTTCGGTCTATCTAACGGAATAAAATAAAATATTTCAAGTAGTCTACTACAAAATAATAATACGTCAGTTATCCAGATTGTTGCTGGTGTGGATGGCCTCCCATTATTTAAAAGTAGCCCTGAACAATTTTGGCCAATATTGGCTTATATACGCCCAAAAAGTGATGTTTTTCCGATTGGCATTTACTATGGGAAAGAAAAACCTTTGGACAGTAACAGTTTTTTAAAATATTTTGTCGAAGAAGAAAATAATTTAATTATTTATGGTATAAAATAGATAACAAAGTTTTTAAAGTTAAAAACGATGCTTTATGTTGTGATGCGCCGGCCAAGTCTTTCTTGTTAAAAACCAAAGGCCATTCTGGTTTCTTTTCATGTTCAAGGTGTGAGCATGAAGGAGTATACTTATTAAACCGAATATGTTTTCCATACACATAACCAGATCGACAACCTCCTAAAAGAACGCATCAGAATTATATTACTAAATCCAAAGAAGAGCACCATATTGGAAACATTTCTGTATTAAGCACTTTAACAGACTTTGATTGTGTCAATGATTTTTCTCTGGACTATCAGCATTTAGTATGTTTAGGTGTTGTGAGAAAATTAATCACTAGGTATAAAATTGGTTTGAAAATTTTGTAATATTATTTCAAACAATTCTCTGATAGCAGCTAATTTGTCTATCTCCCTCCTTTGTTCTCGATCAGTAAAATTATCAAAACTTAAATTTCGCATTAAAAAACAAAACCGTTGGCTACTCATTGCTAAATAAATTGCTTCAATACCAGTACCCTTAGTGTCATCAAATAATTTTAAAATATTTTGCCGCCCTGATTTTGATACGCCCATTAGTATAAGTATACAAATAACAGCTCTTATTTCTGTTTCATCCGTTTCCTTTGCATCACGTTCACGACTATATTTATTCTGAATTACTTGAATTTTGATATTTGTACTTTTTGTTATTATTGAAATTACTGAATCGTCAAAGAAAAGAGAAAAACATTCCATATGTGATTTTTTATTTTTAGCGTTTGATTTAGGCCCCGGTAAATGTGTTATTATATTATGAGAACGTGTTCTACTACTTTGTGGAGGAACTTTTTTTTTCCACTTTGTTTGATCTTTCCCGATATAATATTTGTTTTGAACAATTAACACAATATTATCATCACCAGAAGTGGACTCACATTCATACTCATCATCAGTATATTTTTGTTCTGTATTCGAATCTTCGCACTGTTCCTCAACATGATCAGTTTCTAATTCTTCATCACTATCTACGCCAACACCTTCAATCAACTCTTCTTCTTCTTCTTCAAGCCATTGCTCAATAACATTATCCATTTTCTAAAGTAAAATTATTTTACAAAATAAATAAAGAAAAAGTATCATGACATAGGTACAAATATTATAAATAATTTATATAGGTACCAAAAACAATAACATATAAGTAGGTTATATTATATATTATATTATATAAATATTATATAATGTAAATTATAATGTATAACGTTAATATAAGTTTAAACTATTTCATTTTAATACAAATTACGGTAGTTTAAAATATGAGATGTAGTATAAAAGTTACGTACCTGAGTCGTCGCGTAATCTACAATAGTAGAACATAAAACTTAATTTCTCAATATACGGAACTACACTGAAAGATAAACTCCGAAATCATTACAGTTTTCAATCATATAATGTTGTTAAAAGGTATTTAGTTTATCATTGTCATTGGGTAATTCCAAAACCATCCAAAATTAAATTGATTATCACTGTACCTACTACAATAGCGTAGAACGCGCGACTGATGCAGTGTTAATATTTTTCAATTGCTATTGTAACAACATAATATCAGGAGCCTTGTATTCATTTTTCAAGATTTTCTACATATTGTTTGATGTGTAGTGTTTAAGTTTGCAGATATGTGTTGTAATGATCTCATATTCACATGTGACGTTAATCACATTTACAGTTAACGTTTATTAAAGTTATATCAATTATTTATTCACGTTTTAATAAATTATCCGTATAAATCAATCAAATCAAAAAGTACACTTCGCAATACAATTTAATTCCAGCTATCGTTTTTCATTTAAAGTCACCATTTAATATGCAAGAAAAGTGTGTAACGGTTGGATTGATTTTTGATGCTTAATATGATTATTTCGGTTGTTAAATTATAATAAGTAAGTTTAGATTTTACGAGTATGTATGTATTTTTATTTGCTCATATTTTTTAAATGTTAATATAATTGATTATAATTAAGTATGTTAATTTTGTTTCCAAATTTCAGTGAAAAAAACATATAAACTAAAACATAAAATTATAAAATATTAAACTTTGAAATAAATGATATTATGTAAAATAAAAATAATATATTTTCAATTATCTAAAATTTACCTAATATTAAAATAATGAATAATTCAATATTTTATGTTGTGTTTATATATTTATACTACATTAAGTTTGATTCTAAAAATAATACTATAATAATCAATAGGTATATGTTATTTATTTTCAGACAAACAACAAGCAACGTTAAATAGTCAAAATGCATTAACAATTTGTGATTGAATCAATTCATTTTTCAGTTTTAGACTCGTTTAAGGTACGTTTAGCAATCAAGTAGTTAATACAATAATATGCAAGTTATATATCAAATAAAAATATAATTCACTAATAAAAATACGTTTGACCAATTTTCAAATTTTAGTGAAAATTATTGTATTAAAAAATAAAATACTAAATTAATTAATATCAAATTAAATCATCATATTAGGTAAAAACAATTCAATATTTTAATTATTCTAAAATTTTAATTAAATTAAAAAAATTATAAATCAGTTGACAGTGTTTTATGTTTAGTTAAAATATACTTAGTAAATCACAATTTATTTAAAAAAATTAAAAGTAAAATAAAATAAAATTATATCTACTTATACAATATTATTTTACTTATATTTAATATTTAAATTAGAGTTAAATACAATAATTTTCATATTTTAAATAAATTGTATATATTTACAGAAAAACTAAAAAGATTAAACAATTACAATCGATTTTAAATCCACAAACTATCGATGCACTGATTTAATACTTATTTCTAAAGATATAACACAAACTCATATAAAATTAAAAATTAAACTTATGCATAGTCGACCTCTAATAATATCACCTGATAGAAGAATATCATTAATGAATAATTATTCTTATATGAAAATAAGACATTTGTTACTAAACATTTTTGAAATGAAACCAGATAAATTTCAAGTTATACTAGAATTGAATAAATTAAGCTATGAAAACAAAGGGCGGCTTTCATTTGGGCGAATGACCCAAAATAACATATCATTTGGGCGAAATTTACACGGACCTTTAATTTATTTAATACATCGTTTGGGCGAACTATAAATATATATTTATAAAAATGTATGTAGACTAATACGTTTCCCTTCCCATTTTTAGAGACTTAGGACTCTCAGTTAACTCTAACTGGTATGGTTAAAAATGTATTGTCATATCGTCATATGCTTTATTATATAATATTTATTATCTTAACTATTTTTTTTTTATTAGCATGGTATCTCATATGCCCATTTGTTTAATAAAGTGTCAAAATTATCATAATTAGATTAGATGTAGGCAAAACATGAAAACCCACATGTTTTGTCTCTGCCTTAGTACAATCTAACAAATTATCGTTCACTATCTATATTTGTAAATTGTCTCAACAATCAGCCGAAACGATATAATAATAATATTTAGCTGTAGTAATGTATACGTAGGTATGTTACTTCCCTATTATTCAATAATTTATAAATTCGCCTAAACGATCGGTTAATTTCTCGCCCAAATGATATGTGCTTTGCTCAGGTAAATTTTGGCGTATTCGCCCAAATGAATGACGCCCAAAACAAAAACTTCAAACTTATCTAAAAATAATTTAAAAACCATCTTAAATTTAATAACCAAAATGCAATTAATTTACTCCGGAGCAGTAGCTCAGATAAAAACATTTTATGAAGATTAGATTTTAATTCAAATATAATGTTGAATATGACTGCATACGATACGTACTGATAATAATAAAATATTTTATTTAAAATAAATACATTTTCAAAGTTATGAAATTATATTAGGCTATGAATTATGTTATTTTATTAAAAATGATAGATTTTTATCAATAAAAAACACTCATGTTTTAATTTGCGATCAAAACCATGATATACACGACGCAGTTAATGATGTGAAATTAACGAAATGTATTTTCAATTACTTATGAACAAAAAAACAATTGTCAGTACATAATTAACAACTATTGAAAATACATAATAATTATTGTTTTTACTGATTCAAACAATTAATATCTATAGTTTTATTCATTTTACATAAATCTGAAATATTTATAATTTTGACTATATTTAAACTTAAATTCTTATTCATAAAATCTGTTTAGTTTTTAACAAACCTTGAACAAAATATCTAATCTTTCACCTAATTGTCACCTATATAATAAACTTATAAAAACTTATGTAAAATTTACTGATTGAAAAAAAAAAAACTGTAACGTGGTCGGGGGAATGACCAATTAAATATAAGATAATAGATATCCAGATAGAATCGTATGGATCCTATAGATATAAATACCGTAGCCAGGGGCAGATATGTAGATATCAGGATCTTACGTATATTTAAATTACTAGGATTCTATTTCAGTTATAATTATGTTTTATTGTCTATTAACATTTACAAATAATACTCACAAATATATCAACTTTGGTTCTAATATACTATGTGATTGTATCGTAGTCCTACGGAGTCCAGTAATCGTATTGTGTGGTGAGGTAGAAGGTGCACAGTGAACTGCCTTACTCATACATTGTGTGTGTTGGCCATAGGCCTTACAATTATGTGTGTGTTCTAATATGTATAGGTTAGCAGTAAATCGTAAATACAGGTGTCATGTAACATATTCATATTTATAATTGTTACAAAACGATGAAATATATTTAAAAAATCAAAATTAAGATTAGATAATTAATTATCAATTATGATTTTGTACATAGTGAATTGATCTATAATTTATTAACACATAAATAATATATTCAACTTTTGAAACTAAAACAACGTGTTTAAGTTGGTTTTTTATAATGGATTGTATGTTCATAAAATTCACATGAAGAATCCACGTTGTGTAGAGACGATTGGATCTATTACGAATACGTTTAGCTTAGCGTACAGATGGCATAGTTCCAGTGACTTATTCAGTTCCGTGTTACGGTTGTGTCCTCAACTCCTTCATGTGTCGCTTAGAACGGCTTGACAACATTTATAGTAGATTCAAGTTTGAAGGTTACAAAACTATAAATGTACCATATTAAATAAAATACTCTCAGTTTAAAATATATTTTCAATTATTATTAAAGCTATTATTTACGCTATATTATATTATATTATTTGTATGAAAGTGAATATGTTGAAAAAAAATATAATAATATATACGTAGATAATATTAATAAATTATCATATATGCTAAAACATTTTACATACAATTATATGTATATTTGTATTTATAATTATAGTATTAGAAGTAGTATTAGTATAGAAGTAAGAAAACTAGTGTAAATAATAATTCTAAATTGATTATATTTTAAATTTGTTGTAAAATACTATTCATTGATTAAAAAATAGATAAACAAAAATTTTTATTTATTTTTATTTATTTTAGGAATATGTGTTAAAAACGTTTTAGTTAATCGTTTTTTTTTAGCTACACCGTGATCGAATGTTCTGCAAGCCGGACTTTTTCGGTTGAACTTTTTTTCTCCCTGTAAATTTGGAGCCAGACTCCCCAAATTCATACTAATAATTACCCACCACGGCCTTCAACATTTTTATATCATTTAATAAACGTGAACGTAATTAGGACCTGAACAAAAAAAATTTTCTTTGTTTTTCGTATTCTACATACCAATTAAAAACGAAAATATATTTGTAAATTTTTCGTTTTATTTCGATTTGTAGGACTAATAGCTCTCCAAACATACATTTCTCTGTTTGAGAAGGCGTGGTCTATTCAGTTGGTGTGTGACGTCACAATGCCGTACGCCTGTGCGTCTAATTATATGTCAATGCGCGTGTATCTCTATAAAAATTACTTACAACAAAATGATCTTCACAACAATCATGATGTGTTTTAGATTTTGCGGTATCATTACGTCTTGCTGCTTTAAACCACAATAATCTCCGTTTAGCATCATAAGGAACGCTCAAAAATCGTTTATTAGGGCATTTTGTTGAAGTGTTTGTACACTTCGGTACAAAACAATATTTGTATTTTGAGTCCCTTGGCATATTTATTAATTAAAATGTGCGTAATAATATGTTGATCAAAGATACGAAGTTCAAATAATTAAAACTTAAAAAAAAAGTGATAATTCGATAATATTGTATTATTATTATTGGTAATACTAATAAATATGTACCTCATAATATTATAAACATTTATACTACTCGTGTATTAATACCCATGTAGTAATACAAATCTCACCAAAAAATACATGTAAAATGATAGCCAAGTTCAATACTATAATATATGCCCTGGTTGTTGACTTCAACGACAAAAGAAGTGAGATCTAAATGGATGCCAAGTTCAATGTTCAAAAGAAATTTATATTTTATAACAACATAACATATAATTTCTTCTTATCACTTAGAATAATGTTTTGAAGCCTAAGGTCTGACTTGGCTGGTTTCCATATACGAATTATGTTATAGCCTTCGCAAATTCTAAAGTTGTGAGTTCTTTTTTATCCTTCTAAAAATTTGACTTGCTGGTAGAAACTAGCTATGGAACATAGTGCTCTTGCATGACTGTTTTAGTTGTATAATTCGTATATGGAAACCAGCCAAGTCAGACCTTAGGCTTCAAAACATTATTCTAAGTGATAAGAAGAAATTATATGTTATGTTGTTATAAAATATAAATTTCTTTTGAACATTGAACTTGGCATCCATTTAGATCTCACTTCTTTTGTCGTTGAAGTCAACAACCAGGGCATATATTATAGTATTGAACTTGGCTATCATTTTACATGTATGTTTTGGTGAGATATCATTACTTTTTGTTTGTAAATTATTAATTGCTACTTATTCACGATAAAATTTTTTGTTAAATTATTGTATTTTCCTACGTTTACGGGTTATAATTGTCTTTTTTGTATTATTATTTATATTTTCTTGTACTTTTGAAATGTCGGAGTGAATTGCCTATTCAGCATCTGGTAAAGTTAATATAAAATTATTTTATCTTCTTTTGAGTATATTATTTTTAATTATCATAATTTTATTTACTATAATTTCTACTGATGGGTGGATAATTCATAGTTGTAAGATTAATTATTTAATTATGGCGCGCGGGTCGCCAATATCGACACGACGACACATATCGACTGGACGTATTTTTGGAGCCGCGATTTAAAAATTTTCAAGTTTCTGATTTTTTCCTTTATATTAACCTAACTACCTATTTGTATGCCAAATTTGAACTTTCTAGGTCATCTGGAAGTGGGTTAGAATTTTGATCTATAGGTGAGTCAGTGATAAAAATGACGATTTTGGGACGTTAATATCTAAATAACGGTTTGAGATATGTTTATGAAATTTGGAAAACATATGTATCTAGTAAGTCTCAATATATGAGCCAAATTTGACATGTTTATGTGGAATAGTTTTTGAGTTATGAAGGGGTCAAAAGTGGCTCCAAATGGTTCGTGTAATATTACACACGGTGCTGCTCGCCAGTTCTGTTAGCTAGAACTTGGCTTGACACGCTACCGCGTGTCTAGATTATAATGTCGTACATACGCATGTAACATATAGCGTCATAGCGAGGTAACTAAGTAAGAAGTGGCGATAACGCTATAAAAATAATAATATTTTAGTATGCCGACGCGCGACGGCCAGTACGGGAGTACGGCATTATGACGTCATGCTTAAAGCGCGGGAAAATATGAATATTTGAAAATCTAAACCACGCCCACTTACAAAGTACTTAAAAACTCGTGTTGTGTTAGAGAAAAAAAATTTTTTTTTTCATTTACATTAATAGTATACTATAGCAACCACAGTGTATACATTTTTATCCAATATTTTCATATTGGTTCAGGTCCTAATTACATTATATATATTAAGGAAAGTGTCCCCCCGAAAAAATCAACGCAGAGCCAAAACCACTAGATGGATCTGGCTGAAATTTTCAGGATAGATTAATATTATAATTTTACCATATACTAAGAAAGGATTTTTGGAAATTCAAAATCTAAAAGGGGAAATTAAGGGGTTGTACGAATACAACAGTTGCGCCATATATCAAGGAATATCTTATGTTTTGTTTATAAATGGTTGCTATGTTATTATTATTATTACTTATCGACTTAAACAATTGTTTTATGATTTTTTTTATTATTATTTTTTCCGGTAATTCTGATTTGATTATGCAGTGGATTAATATTTATTGATTAGTGATTATATATAATAATAATAATAATAATAATAATAATAATACATGTTCCAAAAAAAGGAGGGGTCCTTGAATAAATTTAGATTTGGACCAGGTAGATCCAATCCCCCGGTAATGTGCTCAACAGGGATTTTAAGATTTACGATGGACACTTTAGTTTTTAAATCGTTTTCATTGGTTATAGTAGAAATAATTGGTAGAAATTGGTATTTATTATTTTATTGGTTGCATAATCGGGTAGATATAGCCTCTCATCAGTTTGTTTGTTTGATTGCCTACCAGGGTGGCTGAGTTGCATATACTGCAGCGAGTTACATACAAAAGGAGTTGAAGAATCACAATTTTTGTAATTGTATAAATTAATAATGAAATAGACTTTGGCGAATTGCTTGACCAGAGAGGCGTGCTTGACAAATGTTGACAGAGATGTTAATTGATCAGCTCGAATTTCATATTGTGTCCAGACGTTAAGTAAATTAATAATCAATTAAAAAAAAAATACGCAATACATCTATAATTATCGTTTATATTTGTGTATACCAAACGACCCGAATCCGGACGAATCTCGACATCCGTATCTCGTTTAGGGGCTACCTGAAAACATTAAACGAAAGTTAAGAGGGTGGTATTCAAGACCATTGGCATGCATATAAGAGAACATGCATCCACGACGGTGGATGAGGATTAATATTAGCTCATGTTAGATATATAGTTAATAAAATATTACTAAGACTATGGACCGCAAAAAAACATTTTCTATTATTACGTGTTTGGCATGAGATCGTGTGTTATCGGTTCCAAATAAATACGATATACATAAATATTATAAATCGTTCACGTATCGTTATTTATACCTACTGGGAATTAAAATTCGTGATACTTTCGTGGCGCAGTGACGAGGAAGTATTTCTTGTTGGAGGAATGTCGTAGTTGCTGCGCCAGATCTTGACTGATTTTCTTGGGCGTGATAAGCAGTACATAATAAAACGGTACAAAAGACGTAAATAACGCCACGGAATCGTCGAGCAAAAAAATGACCTACACTTTTTGACTTTTCTGTACCAAAAAACGAGAATATATAAACTTACAGTGCGCCTTTCCACTTTAATATTAACTTAACATACATAATATCATTGGTTATAATATAATTGTAATAATATATTGTAAAATTATAATGCAGGTACAATAGATACTCAATGATGATAATATATACATTGATACTCTTGTAGTCACAATAATAATTACAGTCACTAGGTACGTTACGCAGTGCTAAATTTGTCTGACTCGCAAGGATGATGCGTATCATAATTTATATACTTAACTAATCGTTTTCGTTTGTTATTTTGCTATCAATGGTCTCAAATACTGCCCTCAAACTATCGTTTTCTGTCTTCAGGAAATCCCTGAACGAAATAGCGTCGTCAAGTTTTGACCGGATTTCTAATATTTTTTCTTCGTCCGGATTTGGAATGACTAACATCTTCCTAGTGTATCTATACACGCAAAAACAATGATATCAATTATAATGATATATTGCCAAAAATGTAAATCGAAGACCGTTAGGTCGCTTATTTTTAATTTATAATTGTAGATATATCATGTGCTTTTAAAAATCAATATTTACTCTGAGCTTGGAAAATTCATGACCGGACACTCGAATTGATCCATAAAAATTTCAGTCAACTTGTCCAGCACGCCTTTCCGGTCCAGATATTCGCGGAAGTCTCTACGTCTAGTTATCAACCCAACCTGTGAACATCGAATCACTTCAATATTATCGTTACATTAGTTATTTCGGTATAAGAGATTAAGAGCCACTATCCACTGTTGATCGCAAACACATAATATATATAAAATAAAGAACTTATGTACTATAGGTAATAGATGCATTCAGTGGCGTATATTCAATTGTCTTATGGGGGGGGGGGGGGATTAAATAATATTATTTATATATGTTTATCAGAGTGCTTCACCCAATGCAATATGTTTTATCAAAGACGAAAGACCATAGTTGTTAAAAGAGTTCACACTCATTTTGGTAATAATACTTTTATTAAAAAATTTAAAACAACTTAAAAAATAGACATATTGAATATTATACTGCAACAAAAATTCTAAACGTCGTTTCTTGTATGATAATTCAATAAAAACTTCGTGTGTGGTTATTTGGTAATGACGGTTTATGGATAGCATAGCTAAGCCGTTAAGTCTTCCCTGTTTTAAAAAAGTAAGTTTTATTAAATTTGAATTAAGTACTAATATAAATAGTATATTAATGTCTAATATTTTTATCAAATAAATATCAAAAGAAATATATTCCTCAGATTGTGAAGTTCCTCAAATAAGTTTTAATTCGCTTGAGGGTAGAAAATTATCTTTCATTTGAAGCAGACGACAGCGGAAGAGTTGCTAATATTTACAAGAGTTTGAACACGTATGGAAACATTACTTTGTTATATACAGAAAGAGCATCCATTGCATTTTTTAACTTAGCCAGTTCCGGTAAATATTGGAGTTTTCTTTGCCTAAGTTTAAATTCATATCTCTTCACGATTTCAAACGTCCTCCAGATCTTCACTATACTGCCTTGTAAGATTAATAAAATCTTCGTCATACCCATTTTTTTTAAATAAAGAATGGAAACTTGAAGAAACTACAAACAATGTAGAGTGGTGATTTGTAAATCTGTTTTCCAACTCATTGATGTATTTATCTAGGTACGGGATAAATATTGACATTCGGTAATATGTTTCCGCGTTATCCACTTCAATGTTACATCTGTTAGTCTGTCGTTTTTCTGTCCTCGAAATCTTAATTTCAATTTCAAATTGTCCAGTCATTAGTTTTGCTTGTTCAAACATTTCCCTAAAATAAGTATCAGCATTTATTCGAATATCTTTTAGTTCTTGTTTTGTGTTTTTAGCTGAGGACATGGCTTCTTTAAGATCAATACTTGTTGTTTGAAGACACTTCGATAAGGCCAAGCCTAAAGCAAATCCTTTGCTGCCGTATTTGTACGCCACTGGATGCATTGGATTGAAAGCATTATATTAGGAGTATTGCTGATATTTCATGCATTTCTCCCATATACGAGCGGATAAAACGCGTGTGTATGCGTATATAATGTGTTCATAAATATAGAATAAATGTGCTATATTACATTACATTTGACAGTAGAAATTTTCAGGCGTTTACTTCTATGATTCGAGCTGAGTCTTCCAAGAGTTGTTTTCACTTCAAAGATATCTTATAAAATAAACAATTGCTTAAAATAAAAGTACTTATGGGCATATAAACATTTGTTGTAAAAACTATTAAGAAATTGTAAGATATTTTGAAGAATAGTTGACTAGTGGTCTTAGCTGATAAAATTAGCAGTTGTTAGTATTAGAAACTGAAATGGAATACAAGTTTCATTTGGTATAGTTTTTTGTGCAACATTAATGATACATACAGTTATAAAACTATTTTTGAAAATGTTGTTGTGCTCAAGCATTTTAAGTTGATAGGTACCAGCTAAGTGAAACTCACTTTTACAATTCACTCCATTGTTGACAATGAAATCAAAACATAGTTCTATTTTGTTTGTAACTAGCCGATAAGCCGATGTGTCACCAATGTTAAGACTACATAAATTAAAAAGTGCATCAATGTGTACAACACATTTACGTGTCTAAAAATTAAGAAAATATTACACCCGCATACGAATTTGTGGTTTCTCCATCCTATATCTGGCCCTGATAGTAGGTACATGATATTATAGCGCGAATTGAGTTTGTCGAAATTACCTTATCACTGAACAAGTTCCCGCGCTTCAAATAAAAATCCTTATCCTTGACGGGCTGGTTTGTCATCTCACTTCTAAACAATGTTAATAGAGATATAATTAAATTTATATTATAGTATACGGTTTGACAGGATTCGTTTTCAATATTTTTGAATTAATAATAATATTTTTTTTGATTAATAACAAAAACGTCGCTACAATTAATAAACAGTTGTAGGTAACTATTAGTGATCACTGATGATGATATACGTGTAGAAATTATAATATTATAATAATCTAAATAAAAAAGTCAATATTTAATAATATTATTTATGTGTGTGCGTGTGTGTGTGTGTGTGTGTGTAAGAGATCCACTGTCTAGTCCATCACGCTCATGGTTCTGAAATTTGGTACAAAGAGTTCTTTATCATTAAATAAACCACTTATCTGTGGGAAGTAAATCTTTAGAGTATCTTCTGTTTTCATATTGAACTAGTCTTCGAGAAAATGCAGAATGAAAAATGTTCCGTTAATATCCGACTAACAATCGGTCACGTTGTTTACGTGAAGCGTTCAATGTACAGCTAGTGCACCGGTCGTGCTGACCATTTAAAATTACATATTTTGTTTTAAACGTTTTGTTAATTGTTTTAAAACTAATAAAATATATGTTTAAAACAATGTAAAATCCAAGTGAATATTGTATTTTTTTTTCAAATATTCTGTTTAAACTTTAAAACTCAAACAATTTGTTTGTTTAAACATTTTGAACAGAAAAATCAGTTTAAAACAAAAAATTGAAAAAAAGAATGAAATAAATGCTCCAACTCTGACAAAACTACAGTAGGTACAAAGAAATAACAAAACTTTTAGTTAAATTTGCATTAAGTTATTAACTAAGTAATAATATACTATATTATAACATAAAAATTAACCAATTATTAAAAATATTAGCCAACTGCAGTATGTTTTTTTGAAACTATTATTTATAAGCATTAAAATAACATTTTTGATGTTGTAAGACGTATGTTTAAATAATAATTTTTTTAACAAAATATATAACAGAATAAAACAAATAAAATAATAATGAACTTTGTACACAAATATTATCAAATAATAAAGTAGCATAAAATAGGTAATATATAATTTCATAGTCTTCTTACATGGCTGAATATATATATTATATTATAATAAAGTAATTATTTTTTTCGTGTTTCACCATTTTTATATCCTTCAATGCCTATATTATATTTTTTTATTTTTACTAATTTACTATATTGAACTTCTTTTATTTTTAAATTTTAATATTTAATACGTATAAAAATCCTTTGTAAAATGTATGCTTTTATTTTTTTTTCGGGAAAAGCAGTTTGTTCATTCATTATTTTATCACTTAGTATTTAAAAAATATTTGGTCTATCATTTAACTGTTATTTTTCATTATAGACATTAAATTCAGTTACGATCAATTTTACCACTTGCATCCATTCATCAGAAGGAGTAGTCAGCACTCCAAAAACAAATAAGTAGTATAAAAAAGGGGATTCAGACCGCTGACCCTCCTGACCACTGGCCCTCCTGACCGCTGACCCTCCTGACCGCTGACCCTCCTGACCACTGGCCCTCCTGACCGCTGACCCTCCTGACCGCTGACCCTCCTGACCACTGGCCCTCCTGACCGCTGACCCTCCTGACTGCTGACCCTTCTGACCGCTGACCCTACTGACCCTGCCAACATGGATATCATATATTTTTAACGTCGATCGCGTATTATCAGTTATCAAATGTTATCACATCTGCCGCCTTTATTTTATTGCCACGGTATACATATATGTATTAAACACGTCTTATATTATGTATACAATATAATCTCCCACTACAGCACCGTTTTCCCCACTATAAGTTATTACCCCCTCCATACTCGAAACAATTAGTTAATAATTCAGTGTACGAACATTCAGTCTTAGTTTTGTTTTAACAGTGTCAAGTTGTAATTTTATAACAGTGTTATTATGGCTGGATCAATCAGTGAAATGAATCGGTTGTACAAATATGTTGCGCCTACATCTCCGGCTGAACTTATCGATTGTACTAATTTTACAATCGATTTTGAAAACAGAAAATTTTTAAACGTTGGTTTCGATTCAAAAGATCAGTTCAATATCGTCGTACAAATAATTACACCGTCGCGCTATGTAAATATATCTCCGGACTTCTTGAAGCGTATTTACTCAGTGATGGGCCATGTTTTATCCTACATTCTGGACGCTGGAACGCGACATAAAAATATTATTTTTTTGGAAGATGAATTTGTTCTTCTCACAAGTATGGTATATAAAGGAGAAAATGTGTTGGTCGTAGAGTCTAAAAAAATAGACGGATGTAGAACTATATTGAATCGAAGAGATCTTATGACAGTTCAAGATTTAGAGACCACAATTCTTGAAACCATAACAATGAAAATCGCTATCACACGACCTATTATTTTAAATCAAATCGATCAAATATCGGAATACTTGAATACTGATTTTAAAGTTGATAAATCAGCGAAACTCGAAGAAATAGTTTCAATAATCAAAGGAATTCATACCGAATTAATCGAAAACCAAATACCGAAGAACAAACAGAGTTTTATCAACCAGATAAAATTACTCGCAACTGAACAGCTGGCAATCAAATGGATGGAAAAATTGAATAATTCTATAAAATTATGAAAATTTATTTTTATTTAAATATTACGATAGTTAACATTTTTTATTATGATTAGGTACTTATTTTTGTTTTTTTATTATAGCATAAAACGGAAGCTTTTAACGTTGACTTATCGCCGTCAAGATACTCAATTTTGTCCCCGACGATTATACACGACGAAAACGATTTTTCACAGTCACGGGTAATTTAAAAATAAAATTAAAATTGTAAAAAAAGTTCTCGAGTTAACCGTTATTTTATTTTTAGGGTGCTGACGAGGAAAGGGGGTTTCGAGAATACTTTTCAACACGTTCGAGTTTACCAACGAAAGCACCAATTCGGAAAATCAAACCTATGGTAATACACGCATATACATTATTTACATGATAAATGGATATTGATAAATTTTTATTACAGGCTTTTGACGAGAACGATGGTCCGACTTATTTTAACAGATTTTCACCATCCCCACCATCTTTGTTTGCCTACACAGACGGTTAGTCTCAATCTACTCAGAAGAATACGAAATTAATTTTATAATTAATAATAATATCTTATTTATGATGATAATAAATATTCTTTATATCATAACATGTGTTATTTCCTTATACATATCCCTACCATGTAACTTACTGTAGAGTGGGGATTCACTCCTACTCTTAACGAGCGCTCGGTGGCACTGTTTAAAAGGGTGACACAGACTAATTTCAATACAGTCGTGAGTCTTCCGTCAAACGAGTCGTGTGCGTACCCCGATTGCTAACTTATTTCGAGACAGTTTTGAACGTATCTAACAAAAATGGCTAATAATCTGATCGATTGTACTACATTCTTTATTGATAGCAATATTTTTATAAATATAGGATTAGATCCTGATTTTTTGTTTAATTGCGTTATATGCATCTCAAATAACTCGCAGTGTGTTAAAATGAGTGTTGAAGTCTATAAATTACTAATTCATATAGCTTTTAACCACATAAATTTTTCACTACCATCTCATTTAATGCTGAAGGAGTTTATATTGGCCGCAATTGTTAAATACAACGGTGACAACGTTCTCTCAATAAAGTGTTTGCAACAGGATCAACATGTACAACTAACTAAAGCAAATGTTTCAAGGATCATACAATTAAGTGATGCCGTGGAAGAAGTTATTCAGATGAAAAATATATACACACGGCCTAGTGTATTAGCTCAGTCCTTTGATATTTCAATGTATCTTGGAAAGGAAATGCCGTTACCCAAAGACACAAAAATAAGCGAAGCTGAAGATTATTTATACCGCATCGATGTCCAAGAATTGAAAAAACAACTTAAGTTAACTAGTCGTTGTTTCGTAGCAGATTTGAAAATTAAAGCAGTCAAACAATTGGCAAGGGGATGGTTAGCTTGTTCGATCGAAATTGAGGTAATACGATTTTATTTTTACATATTATTTTATATTAAAGAAAACAATTTTTTTTAGTCTGAAGTAACCAGACCGAGGACAAGGGCATTCGTAGCACGTGAAACCGCAAAAGCAGCCCGGAGATTAAGTTTTCGTTAAGAATGTAATATTTTATTGTAATATGACATTTTATTATTATATAATAAAAAGAAAAAAACATGATATTTAAAAAAAAAGTATTTTTTATTTTACAAATTATTTACATTTTCCTTACATCACCATTAAATGGACTATAAGTTATAATTTGATCGTGTAAGATGAGGCAATATGCCGCAGTCTTTGCTGGAATAGCTTTGTCTGTTTCAAACTCGATACGTAAATCTACAGTCGATGATTTTACATTGTCGTTCTGTCGTGATAAATCCACGACTATGATTGGTACAAATTGTTGGAAAATGTTTTTTGCAAGTAGAGGCTCGCTATATTCTCTCTCGTAGTATGATTTTTGGAATTCGGCATACGCTTTGTACAATATAGCTGTAACGTTGTTTGTGAAATCTGCACGGAAATCTTCATATGGATATACTTCAGAGTTCAGGTGTACTTTAAGGTTTTTCAGGTAACAGTGATCGAACCGTCCCGACGGATTAAATAAATTATTTTTTCGATCTGTTTGAAATCCAATTAATGCAAATCTAGGTTTCTCAAGCAAACTGCTTGATTTAACAGTCCATGAATGAGAAGTGTTCTGAGGGAGAACTGGATATTCGCACAAGTCCCAATTTCTGAACGCACATGCTAGTGGTTTACGAGAGTCCAATACTTTTAACAGTTTAATTTTTTCTTTGTCACTCACCCTAATAACGGGCATCTTCCAAATAATTTTACTCAGTTCAATCGCTACTTTTTTAAGTTTTTCTTTACTTTCATTTGCTATGGTTCCCGAAACGTACAACGCATCAAAGTCTGTAGATGATCTGTTTAAAATTATTTGTTGGTTGCAGTTGAGTAGTATTTTTTTATAATCTTCACAAAATCCAAACAAGTGTTTGAGTGGGATACAACCAGCAAATTTGTTATTCAACATGAAATGTTTATTTTCACTGGCATCCATATCTACATCCCAAGCAGCATTCTGTAGATTGTTCAATTCATTGAGAGTGTGTGAGCAGAAACCTTTAAGACTCGAAGATATTCCAGGAGATTTTAATTTTTGTATTTCCACACCGTTAATTTCATATCGGATTTCGGAAAGCAAAAACGCTAAACCATTGTTGGTAAAATTTATTTCGTTCGCATATGATGCAACATCTGTCGGTATATTCAATTTACCTTCAATATAAATATAACTCTCACAGGGCAGAGTATATGCGTCCATATTTTGAATAGATATTCTAATTTCATCGTTATTGGATAAAGCTGTTGAAGAATAAGGCAGGAAAGAGTGGTACTGCATTTGAGTTATTTTACACTCATCGTCATATCCACCGGCTACGTCCAAATACATATCATCCATGACTATAGAACTTTTAAAGACCGTAGAAACGATAGATTTTGTTTGGTTAGTTTGAACGGAGGACGTCTTGACGTATTAACCTTGGTAGTAGTACTGTAGGGACTCTTGATCACATTTCTTTTTATATAACTATTGAACTTAATAGCTATCTTTATGTTTAATTTGTATACGAACTGTGATTGGCTCCCCTCTCAAATTGATTAAATTATTATCTTGATCTCTCAGTACTATATTTACTTTACTTATAGACGAAGAATTGAGCCGGTAGAAAACTAAATGTTTCGGAACTTCAATGATTTTATGTCCTGGCGGTGAAGAAGGGAAAAACTCGTATATCGTCTGTATACCATTACTGAATGAACCAGAAATTAGATTGAAATCGATTTTTATACAATTGACTTT
>JANEHU010004928.1:0-15695 GCA_027563435.1 Nasonovia ribisnigri | reverse complement strand
TAACAGTGTAAGGAGAATATAACTTTTACTTAATGCATTTTTTAGGATTAATTTTTTTTAAATGTCAACCCTTATTATTAATATTTGCCTGATATAATATTATAGTTATTAAAAATTGAACCAATATAAATTATTTAAAATGCATGACAGTTTTAATAAAGGATAGTTGTGTGAAAGAGAACATTATCTGAGCCATACATTTTTTATCAAATACTTCACTCATAAATATTTAAAATGCTAATTAATAATAAAAAAATAAAAAATTTATTCAATATTTTACTTTTAATGATTATAAAATAATATCTTCTTTCTTAATTGTTTTAAAATATGAAATTAAAATACGGTTTGCATTTAAAAAGAATAAAAATATTTTAACTGGTATAAATCTTTAATTTTTTTTTTTATGTTGACTCTTGTTTAAAATTTCTTTCATTATAATAACCATCCAAACTGATGTTTCAGTTATACACTTTTACACAACTACACACTATCTAACCAGACCTTAAGAACATTAATCCGTTTAAAATATTATTTGTGTTTCAGTCATTAAATATCTCAGTAAGTGATCTCTGTTTTTCTTAGGATCTATAAAATCCTTTCAATAAGATTATTTCCACATGAATGCATATTTATAGATCCAGGAGGGAAAAAAGCGAGTCAGATAAATCAGAAAACAGTGGTTTTAGACTTATATTTAAAGTAAAAAAAAAAAATTATAGATACATTAATATATCAAAATATTTTACGTTTCAAAAAATTAAATTTGTCGTGGGTACATGTAAAATGATATGAACTTGGTTTTCAGTTTATTAATGATTAAAAATTATATTAAAATTTAACTAATTACATTTTTATACTGCATATCTCAGTGTCTGTGCTATATTATACATTTTAATTTTTGTTTATAAATAAAAATAAACACTGCAAAATTAAAATTTAATACAAGTTTAATTATAATCATGCATGTTTTTCATTTTTTTCTCGCCTATTTTGACTTCTTTCAGTGCACGTTTTCATGCATATTTTACAATTCAAAATGCATAATATAAGTCTGGTCTTTATAAGTTATAATATTATACCGTGGCTGTACGATATGTAACGGAATAAACCGGCAACCACAAAACGGTCTTTTTCAAGACCAACAATTAGTTACAATAAGAACGATTGACAGATGAAAATCACACCTAGTAAAGAGAAACGACAATACAACGGTGTGATATTCATCTGTCAACACGAAACGCGCGGACCAATCAGCGACGGACTAGATTGTCGAAAAGGGTCTAAATACCGGACACTTTCGACAATCTAGTCAGTCTTATTTCAACCTTCAACACTTCAACAACAGTCAACACTACCAGTTCTGAAGACAAGAAGACCAAGACCAAGACCAAGACCACCAACGACCACAGCTGATCAGCGCCACTCCACGGCTTTCAAGCAGCTCCCGGCCGACGACGTGAAACGACGTTGTCGCTATACGGCAGACTTTCGTGCAGACCCGCAGCCGACAACACCAGCGCCGCCCCACGGCTATAAGCAGCAACCGCCCATCGACGGTTCACAACAATACCATCCCACGGCGGGCCTCCGTGTCAACTTGCAGCTCGACGACGCAACTGCCTCACGCGGCTCTACGAGTTACCCGACCGCCGAGGACACGTAACGCCGCCGCCATACGGTGAGAGTCCGTGCCTGATCGCCGACTAACGCGGAACACATAGCGGCTATTGTTCCACGACTATCGACGAGGTCACCGACTCACGGCAAGAATCAACGGCAACCCACGGATACCGCTGCAGTCAACGTCGACCGGCAAGAATTGCCGAGATTCGACGTTATTACGAAAACGGCCCTTTTCAGGGCCAACACCTCTACGACCAGGCACTTAAATAAGTTGTCCTGCCAGAGTCCGGTTCGTCGTCGGGGTACCGCTTAATTAAGTTTGTACCGACGACGGCCGACTCTCACACCCATATTGTATAAAACGGCTAATAAAAACTATTATGTATGAGTAGGGTCCGGCTACCGCCCGACTAAATACCCAAGCGCCCCCGATTGTGTCGACTCACTTAATTAAGTCTGGTCGACACAAATCGACGCTTTACTCGACCCCGATATATGTATAAATATAATTACTTGGAAATAGAAATAACGTGATACCATAAACAAATCGTTATTTATTTACGACGCGGGACGTCTTAACGGACGCTCCGCTTCAACTGGCGCCCAACTAGTGGCAAGAAGTCCACGACACCGAGATTAAACACGTCAAATAAAAGCAGACAAGATGGTTAGAAACAACACCGAGCGAATCCAACATCTGGAGGATACAGTACAACAATTACGAGAAAAAATAGAGCAGCAAGACACAGGAATGGCAGAGCTTAAACGTTATATTACGGAGCTAAACGAAAAAAATGAACAACAAATTACAGCGCTAAGACAATTAATCAACGATACAGACACCAAATTAACGGTCGAAACAGCAAAACATGAACGAGACATGAGGCTTGTGAACAACAATAGGACAGAAGAAACAACGCAAAGATCAAATAATATCGACATAACGATGCCAAACTTTAGTGGGGAAGACAACGAACACCCGAAGATGTTTTTAAAAAATCTCGAAACCTATATAACACACAAAAAAATAACGACAATAGATAGAATAATCGTTATAGAAAACTGTTTGAAGGGAAAAGCAGCCAAATGGTTTAGCATGATTAAAGATACAACCCCGACAGAAGAAACATTCAAGCAGTTATTCCTAAAACATTTCTTTTCAGAAGATAAACAATGGAATATATTCATAAAATGCACAGAAGCAGGGAAGAAACCTATAACAAATAACTTCCAAGAACATTTTCACCTATGGATGGCAGAACTAAAATATTTAGACTCCCCAAAACTTAATGAAGAACAGGCAATAAATTTAATAACAAAACATTTTCCAGTCGCAATCCAGGCATACATACAAACCACTCGGGAAAAAAAATTTTTAAATATATGGGAGAAGCTAGGCGAACTAGAAAATAGCCACAACAAACAAATTAATTACGACCAACAAAATATCCAAACACAACAATTCGCCAATCGATACAACACGCAGCAACAACCGCGAAACAATAACTATCGGCAGGGGCAAAACAATGCAACACAACAAACACGACAGCCAAACAGAATTAATCAAACACCATACCAATCGATGACACGACAAACAGCGGGAGTAAATACGCAACAAAACCAGTACATCCCGAAAGCAGTAAAACAGTTGGCAATATACAATGATGAGGACGGGACCTACGAGGAAAATGATGTTGAGACCGAAAAAGATAATGAGTCAAAACACCAGGAATGGGGGACGATGGACCTGGATCAGCCACTGTCATAAACACCCCTGATCAAATACAAACCACGAACAAAATAGCAATATTAAAAGCGTCGGACTTATTGCAAGACGACGAATACGACGCAGAAATGAAAAAGACAACAACAAAAGGATGCCCATATGTTAAAATCAAGATTAATGACACAACATACGAAATGTTAATAGACTCCGGGGCAGAAATAAGTGCTATATCAGAACACTATCAACAATTAATTATGAACGAAAACCCTAAAACACCAACAATTCCAGTGAACGGATTACACATATACAACGCAATAGGGGACAAAATGACAAAGATATCGACCCAAATACTTTTACCAATCAAAATCGGAGAAAATATATTGCAATCACCGTTCATGGTAATAAAAAATTTAAACGAAAAGGAATACTAGGAAATGATTTCCTTGAAAACCACGGAGCATCAATCGATTTTGGGAAAAGAATTCTGATACTGAAAATTAATAACAAAATACACGAAATACAGTTAATGGATAAAATACAAGAAAATCCGATACACTTGAAGGCAATAACAACAGAAACCATCACAGAAATCATATATATCCCAGGCAAAGAAAATGTAATAGCAGACACATTGACAAGATACCCGAGAACCACAGATAATAGAATCGAAAAGAAGTTATACTTAAACAAAATAAAATCGGAAAGGTACAGCCAGGAACTGCGAAACGACATAAAAAATTTAAAACAATTACAGGAATGCGATAAAAGAATAAGTAAACTAAAAATGAAACACTAGAAACACATCATGGTTAAGGACGGTATAACATTTGTAAGAGACAAAGAAGACTGGCAAATTGCAATACCGGAACAAATGGCAAGAAGACTTACACAAGAAACACACACGATATTCGGACACCCAGGAAGATATAAAACTTATCACTTAATCAGAGAAATAGGAATATTCAGAAATATGCATAAAATTGTAATGGACACGATCAGAAGTTGCGATAAATGTCAGAGGAATAAACCAATTAATTATGACCCGAGTGGGCCAATCAGAACACATAAATCAACAAGAATATTAGAAAAAGTGTCAATTGATTTAATGGGACCGTTACCCACTGGCAGAGGAGGAGTACACTTCATATTGGCAATACTAGATACATTCTCTAGGTACATAAAACTATACGCATTAAAGAAGGCAACGTCAAAGGCAATACTAAATCGGTTGGAAAATGATTATATACCCACGATCGGCTCCCCGGAAGCAATACAATCCGACAACGGTACCCAATTCACAGCAAAATTATGGAAAGAAACATTAAAAAAGTGGAATATAAAAACCATATACTCAACAAAATACCATCCACAATCGAATGCAGTTGAAAGATACAACAGAGAGATAGGACGATTATTACGTACATACTGTCATGACCAACACAGAAAATGGCCAATATATCTAGACCAAGTAGAAAAATGGATGAACAGAGTGAGATCTGAGGTAATAGAAATAACACCAGAACAATTAATGACAGGGAAAAGATCAAAACATGAAATTGAGAGCTTGATCACATTTCCAGAGAGTAACACAAAAAAGAAGCACCAAGAATTAATAAATTACGCAGTAGAAAGAGTATTAAACAAAGTGGAAAAGAAAAAAAAAAACATTCAGCAAAAGAAATACATCACATTCAAACAGGGGCAAATGGTATTAATGAAAAACCATCACCTATCAAACGCAGAAAATAACGAAATAAAAAAATTATTCAACATTTTTGAAGGTCCATATACAATCACCAAAGTCATTAGTGAAAACACGTTAGCAGTTATGCACCCCACATCAAAAAAAGAACTTCTGATAAACGTGGCAGAAGTACGTCCATACCACAGTATGGACGAACAAAATTAAAGAAAAAACCAAGAACTAAGAAGACCCAATCACGTCACAAGAACGACGAACCAATCAACGAACAGAGAAAGGGTCGGAAAAAACTATATAAGACGAGATTGTTCAAAGCAAAATCAAACAGTCATAATGGCACTTGTTACGGCAGCCAGACAGAAAGAACGGGAACAGGCGGCAAAAGCAAGAAAAATACCCATAAATGAAGAAAACATGTTGGGATTAATATCAGTACAAGCAGAAAAAATACAAGACTCACCAGAAGAAACACAACGTAAAACAAACAGAGACAAACACTTGTACATTATTCATTGGGTTACGGAAGTAAATGCCGCGAGAGAAAAACCAAATACAGATTGGAATCAACCGGTAGATTGGAGAATGGTAACAGCTACAACATTACACCAATATATCCCGTTTGAAAAACAAAATTTCAACATGACTCAAGCAATAGACTATGTAAAAGGTCAACTGGCACAACATGAGCGTCCAATAAAAAGACACAAAACAGAAAAAGAACCAACACTGATATGGTACATGAGCAATAATCAACTGCGAACAGCTATCTACAAGGCAGCTCAGACCCGCACACGTTTATTCCGTACGCTTTAAAATTTGTGCTAGATGGTTCCCACCCCGGCACAAATCTGGGGGGGGTTCTGTAACGGAATAAACCGGCAACCACAAAACGGTCTTTTTCAAGACCAACAATTAGTTACAATAAGAACGATTGACAGATGAAAATCACACCTAGTAAAGAGAAACGACAATACAACGGTGTGATATTCATCTGTCAACACGAAACGCGCGGACCAATCAGCGACGGACTAGATTGTCGAAAAGGGTATAAATACCGGACACTTTCGACAATCTAGTCAGTCTTATTTCAACCTTCAACACTTCAACAACAGTCAACACTACCAGTTCTGAAGACAAGAAGACCAAGACCAAGACCAAGACCAAGACCAAGACCACCAACGACCACAGCTGATCAGCGCCACTCCACGGCTTTCAAGTAGCTCCCGGCCGACGACGTGAAACGACGTTGTCGCTATACGGCAGACTTTCGTGCAGACCCGCAGCCGACAACACCAGCGCCGCCCCACGGCTATAAGCAGCAACCGCCCATCGACGGTTCACAACAATACCATCCCACGGCGGGCCTCCGTGTCAACTTGCAGCTCGACGACGCAACTGCCTCACGCGGCTCTACGAGTTACCCGACCGCCGCAGACACGTAACGCCGCCGCCATACGGTGAGAGTCCGTGCCTGATCGCCGACTAACGCGGAACACATAGCGGCTATTGTTCCACGACTATCGACGAGGTCACCGACTCACGGCAAGAATCAACGGCAACCCACGGATACCGCTGCAGTCAACGTCGACCGGCAAGAATTGCCGAGATTCGACGTTATTACGAAAACGGCCCTTTTCAGGGCCAACATCTCTACGACCAGGCACTTAAATAAGTTGTCCTGCCCGAGTCCGGTTCGTCGTCGGGGTACCGCTTAATTAAGTTTGTACCGACGACGGCCGACTCTCACACCCATATTGTATAAAACGGCTAATAAAAACTATTATGTATGAGTAGGGTCCGGCTACCGCCCGACTAAACACCCAAGCGCCCCCGATTGTGTCGACTCACTTAATTAAGTCTGGTCGACACAAATCGACGCTTTACTCGACCCTGATATATGTATAAATATAATTACTTGGAAATAGAAATAACGTGATACCATAAACAAATCGTTATTTATTTACGACGCGGGACGTCTTAACGGACGCTCCGCTTCAAAGTTGAATAATGCCGGAGAAATAGTCCTCCTTATCCAAGAAATTGGTCAAAACACGAAATTCACAGACCTGTATTTTTTCGACTAATCTCTCTTTTTATTTGTCCATGGTAATGATCATCGTATTTTAAACAGTAAATTTAGAAGATACACCTTATTTTCAATTTATAGAGTTCAAAATAAATACTATAGGTTGAATAGTGGCAGAGAAATAGTCCTCCGTATCCAAGAAATTGGTCAAAACACGAAATTCACAGATCTGTATTTATTTGGCTTATCTCTCCTCTCAAACGTCTATGGTTATTATCATCAAATTTAAAACTGTATATTTAGAAAGAAGACTATATTTTCAATTTAAAGAGTTCAAAATAAATATCATAAGTTGAATAATGCCGGAGAAATAGTCCTCCTTATCCAAGAAATTGGTCAAAACACGAAATTCACAGACCTGTATTTTTCGACTTATCTCTCTTTTTAAATGTCCATGGTAATGATCATCGTATTTTAAACAGTAAATTTAGAAGGAAGACCTTATTTTCAATTTATAGAGTTCAAAATAAATACTATATGTTGAATAGTGGCAGAGAAATAGTCCTCCTTATCCAAGAAATTGGTCAAAACACGAAATTCACAGATCTGTATTTATTTGGATTATCTCTCCTTTTAAACGTCTATGGTTATTATCATCGAATTTAAAACTGTATATTTAGAAAGAAGACTATATTTTCAATTTAAAGAGTTCAAAATAATTAATATAAGTAGAATAGTTCTGGAGATATAGTCCTCCTTATCGAAGAAATTTGTTTAAAACACGAAATTCACAGACCTGTATTTATTCGAATAATCTCTCTTTTTATTTGTCTATGGTTATTATCATCAAATTTAAAACTGTATATTTAGAAAGAAGACTATATTTTCAATTTAAAGAGTTCAAAATAAATATCATAAGTTGAATAATGCCGGAGAAATAGTCCTCCTTATCCAAGAAATTGGTCAAAACACGAAATTCACAGACCTGTATTTTTCGACTTATCTCTCTTTTTAAATGTCCATGGTAATGATCATCGTATTTTAAACAGTAAATTTAGAAGGAAGACCTTATTTTCAATTTATAGAGTTCAAAATAAATACTATAAGTTGAATAGTGGCAGAGAAATAGTCCTCCTTATCCAAGAAATTGGTCAAAACACGAAATTCACAGATCTGTATTTATTTGGATTATCTCTCCTTTCAAACGTCTATGGTTATTATCATCAAATTTAAAACTGTATATTTAGAAAGAAGACTATATTTTCAATTTAAAGAGTTCAAAATAATTATATAAGTAGAATAGTTCTGGAGATATAGTCCTCCTTATCGAAGAAATTTGTTTAAAACACGAAATTCACAGACCTGTATTTATTCGAATAATCTCTCTTTTTATTTGTCCATGGTTATTATCATCAAATTTAAAACTGTATATTTAGAAAGAAGACTATATTTTCAATTTAAAGAGTTCAAAATAAATATCATAAGTTGAATAATGCCGGAGAAATAGTCCTCCTTATCCAAGAAATTGGTCAAAACACGAAATTCACAGACCTGTATTTATTTGGATTATCTCTCCTCTCAAACGTCTATGGTTATTATCATCAAATTTAAAACTGTATATTTAGAAAGAAGACTACATTTTCAATTTAAAAAGTTCAAAATAAATATCATAAGTTGAATAATGCCAGAGAAATAGTCCTCCGTATCCAAGAAATTGGTCAAAACACGAAATTCACAGATCTGTATTTATTTGGCTTATCTCTCCTTTCAACGTCTATGGTTATTATCATCATATTTTAAACAGTATATTTAGAAAGAAGACTATATTTTCAATTTAAAGAGTTCAAAATAAATATCATAAGTTGAATAATGCCGGAGAAATAGTCCTCCTTATCCAAGAAATTGGTCAAAACACGAAATTCACAGACCTGTATTTTTTCGACTAATCTCTCTTTTTAAATGTCCATGCTAATGATCATCATATTTTAAACAGTATATTTAGAAAGAAGACTATATTTTCAATTTAAAGAGTTCAAAATAAATACAATAAGTTGAATAGTGCCGGAGAAATAGTACTCCTTATCCAAGAAATTGGTCAAAACACGAAATTCACAGACCTGTATTTTTTCGACTAATCTCTCTTTTTATTTGTCCATGGTAATGATCATCGTATTTTAAACAGTAAATTTAGAAGGTAGACCTTATTTTCAATTTATAAGGTTCAAAATAAATACTATAAGTTGAATAGTGGCAGAGAAATAGTGCTCCTTATCCAAGAAATTGGTCAAAACACGAAATTCACAGATCTGTATTTATTTGGCTTAACTCTCCTCTCAAACGTCTATGGTTATTATCATCAAATTTAAAACTGTATATTTAGAAAGAAGACTATATTTTCAATTTAAAGAGTTCAAAATAAATATCATAAGTTGTAACGGAATAAACCGGCAACCACAAAACGGTCTTTTTCAAGACCAACAATTAGTTACAATAAGAACGATTGACAGATGAAAATCACACCTAGTAAAGAGAAACGACAATACAACGGTGTGATATTCATCTGTCAACACGAAACGCGCGGACCAATCAGCGACGGACTAGATTGTCGAAAAGGGTATAAATACCGGACACTTTCGACAATCTAGTCAGTCTTATTTCAACCTTCAACACTTCAACAACAGTCAACACTACCAGTTCTGAAGACAAGAAGACCAAGACCAAGACCAAGACCAAGACCAAGACCACCAACGACCACAGCTGATCAGCGCCACTCCACGGCTTTCAAGTAGCTCCCGGCCGACGACGTGAAACGACGTTGTCGCTATACGGCAGACTTTCGTGCAGACCCGCAGCCGACAACACCAGCGCCGCCCCACGGCTATAAGCAGCAACCGCCCATCGACGGTTCACAACAATACCATCCCACGGCGGGCCTCCGTGTCAACTTGCAGCTCGACGACGCAACTGCCTCACGCGGCTCTACGAGTTACCCGACCGCCGCAGACACGTAACGCCGCCGCCATACGGTGAGAGTCCGTGCCTGATCGCCGACTAACGCGGAACACATAGCGGCTATTGTTCCACGACTATCGACGAGGTCACCGACTCACGGCAAGAATCAACGGCAACCCACGGATACCGCTGCAGTCAACGTCGACCGGCAAGAATTGCCGAGATTCGACGTTATTACGAAAACGGCCCTTTTCAGGGCCAACATCTCTACGACCAGGCACTTAAATAAGTTGTCCTGCCCGAGTCCGGTTCGTCGTCGGGGTACCGCTTAATTAAGTTTGTACCGACGACGGCCGACTCTCACACCCATATTGTATAAAACGGCTAATAAAAACTATTATGTATGAGTAGGGTCCGGCTACCGCCCGACTAAACACCCAAGCGCCCCCGATTGTGTCGACTCACTTAATTAAGTCTGGTCGACACAAATCGACGCTTTACTCGACCCTGATATATGTATAAATATAATTACTTGGAAATAGAAATAACGTGATACCATAAACAAATCGTTATTTATTTACGACGCGGGACGTCTTAACGGACGCTCCGCTTCAACTGGCGCCCAACTAGTGGCAAGAAGTCCACGACACCGAGATTAAACACGTCAAATAAAAGCAGACAAGATGGTTAGAAACAACACCGAGCGAATCCAACATCTGGAGGATACAGTACAACAATTACGAGAGAAAATAGAGCAGCAAGACACAGGAATGGCAGAGCTTAAACGTTATATTATGGAGCTAAACGAAAAAAATGAACAACAAATTACAGCGCTAAGACAATTAATCAACGATACAGACACCAAATTAACGGTCGAAACAGCAAAACATGAACGAGACATGAGGCTTGTGAACAACAATAGGACAGAAGAAACAACGCAAAGATCAAATAATATCGACATAACGATGCCAAACTTTAGTGGGGAAGACAACGAACACCCGAAGATGTTTTTAAAAAATCTCGAAACCTATATAACACACAAAAAAATAACGACAATAGATAGAATAATCGTTATAGAAAACTGTTTGAAGGGAAAAGCAGCCAAATGGTTTAGCATGATTAAAGATACAACCCCGACAGAAGAAACATTCAAGCAGTTATTCCTAAAACATTTCTTTTCAGAAGATAAACAATGGAATATATTCATAAAATGCACAGAAGCAGGGAAGAAACCTATAACAAATAACTTCCAAGAACATTTTCACCTATGGATGGCAGAACTAAAATATTTAGACTCCCCAAAACTTAATGAAGAACAGGCAATAAATTTAATAACAAAACATTTTCCAGTCGCAATCCAGGCATACATACAAACCACTCGGGAAAAAAAATTTTTAAATATATGGGAGAAGCTAGGCGAACTAGAAAATAGCCACAACAAACAAATTAATTACGACCAACAAAATATCCAAACACAACAATTCGCCAATCGATACAACACGCAGCAACAACCGCGAAACAATAACTATCGGCAGGGGCAAAACAATGCAACACAACAAACACGACAGCCAAACAGAATTAATCAAACACCATACCAATCGATGACACGACAAACAGCGGGAGTAAATACGCAACAAAACCAGTACATCCCGAAAGCAGTAAAACAGTTGGCAATATACAATGATGAGGACGGGACCTACGAGGAAAATGATGTTGAGACCGAAAAAGATAATGAGTCAAAAAACCAGGAATGGGGGACGATGGACCTGGATCAGCCACTGTCATAAACACCCCTGATCAAATACAAACCACGAACAAAATAGCAATATTAAAAGCGTCGGACTTATTGCAAGACGACGAATACGACGCAGAAATGAAAAAGACAACAACAAAAGGATGCCCATATGTTAAAATCAAGATTAATGACACAACATACGAAATGTTAATAGACTCCGGGGCAGAAATAAGTGCTATATCAGAACACTATCAACAATTAATTATGAACGAAAACCCTAAAACACCAACAATTCCAGTGAACGGATTACACATATACAACGCAATAGGGGACAAAATGACAAAGATATCGACCCAAATACTTTTACCAATCAAAATCGGAGAAAATATATTGCAATCACCGTTCATGGTAATAAAAAATTTAAACGAAAAAGGAATACTAGGAAATGATTTCCTTGAAAACCACGGAGCATCAATCGATTTTGGGAAAAGAATTCTGATACTGAAAATTAATAACAAAATACACGAAATACAGTTAATGGATAAAATACAAGAAAATCCGATACACTTGAAGGCAATAACAACAGAAACCATCACAGAAATCATATATATCCCAGGCAAAGAAAATGTAATAGCAGACACATTGACAAGATACCCGAGAACCACAGATAATAGAATCGAAAAGAAGTTATACTTAAACAAAATAAAATCGGAAAGGTACAGCCAGGAACTGCGAAACGACATAAAAAATTTAAAACAATTACAGGAATGCGATAAAAGAATAAGTAAACTAAAAATGAAACACTAGAAACACATCATGGTTAAGGACGGTATAACATTTGTAAGAGACAAAGAAGACTGGCAAATTGCAATACCGGAACAAATGGCAAGAAGACTTACACAAGAAACACACACGATATTCGGACACCCAGGAAGATATAAAACTTATCACTTAATCAGAGAAATAGGAATATTCAGAAATATGCATAAAATTGTAATGGACACGATCAGAAGTTGCGATAAATGTCAGAGGAATAAACCAATTAATTATGACCCGAGTGGACCAATCAGAACACATAAATCAACAAGAATATTAGAAAAAGTGTCAATTGATTTAATGGGACCGTTACCCACTGGCAGAGGAGGAGTACACTTCATATTGGCAATACTAGATACATTCTCTAGGTACATAAAACTATACGCATTAAAGAAGGCAACGTCAAAGGCAATACTAAATCGGTTGGAAAATGATTATATACCCACGATCGGCTCCCCGGAAGCAATACAATCCGACAACGGTACCCAATTCACAGCAAAATTATGGAAAGAAACATTAAAAAAGTGGAATATAAAAACCATATACTCAACAAAATACCATCCACAATCGAATGCAGTTGAAAGATACAACAGAGAGATAGGACGATTATTACGTACATACTGTCATGACCAACACAGAAAATGGCCAATATATCTAGACCAAGTAGAAAAATGGATGAACAGAGTGAGATCTGAGGTAATAGAAATAACACCAGAACAATTAATGACAGGGAAAAGATCAAAACATGAAATTGAGAGCTTGATCACATTTCCAGAGAGTAACACAAAAAAGAAGCACCAAGAATTAATAAATTACGCAGTAGAAAGAGTATTAAACAAAGTGGAAAAGAAAGAAAAAAACATTCAGCAAAAGAAATACATCACATTCAAACAGGGGCAAATGGTATTAATGAAAAACCATCACCTATCAAACGCAGAAAATAACGAAATAAAAAAATTATTCAACATTTTTGAAGGTCCATATACAATCACCAAAGTCATTAGTGAAAACACGTTAGCAGTTATGCACCCCACATCAAAAAAAGAACTTCTGATAAACGTGGCAGAAGTACGTCCATACCACAGTATGGACGAACAAAATTAAAGAAAAAACCAAGAACTAAGAAGACCCAATCACGTCACAAGAACGACGAACCAATCAACGAACAGAGAAAGGGTCGGAAAAAACTATATAAGACGAGATTGTTCAAAGCAAAATCAAACAGTCATAATGGCACTTGTTACGGCAGCCAGACAGAAAGAACGGGAACAGGCGGCAAAAGCAAGAAAAATACCCATAAATGAAGAAAACATGTTGGGATTAATATCAGTACAAGCAGAAAAAATACAAGACTCACCAGAAGAAACACAACGTAAAACAAACAGAGACAAACACTTGTACATTATTCATTGGGTTACGGAAGTAAATGCCGCGAGAGAAAAACCAAATACAGATTGGAATCAACCGGTAGATTGGAGAATGGTAACAGCTACAACATTACACCAATATATCCCGTTTGAAAAACAAAATTTCAACATGACTCAAGCAATAGACTATGTAAAAGGTCAACTGGCACAACATGAGCGTCCAATAAAAAGACACAAAACAGAAAAAGAACCAACACTGATATGGTACATGAGCAATAATCAACTGCGAACAGCTATCTACAAGGCAGCTCAGACCCGCACACGTTTATTCCGTACGCTTTAAAATTTGTGCTAGATGGTTCCCACCCCGGCACAAATCTGGGGGGGGTTCTGTAACGGAATAAACCGGCAACCACAAAACGGTCTTTTTCAAGACCAACAATTAGTTACAATAAGAACGATTGACAGATGAAAATCACACCTAGTAAAGAGAAACGACAATACAACGGTGTGATATTCATCTGTCAACACGAAACGCGCGGACCAATCAGCGACGGACTAGATTGTCGAAAAGGGTATAAATACCGGACACTTTCGACAATCTAGTCAGTCTTATTTCAACCTTCAACACTTCAACAACAGTCAACACTACCAGTTCTGAAGACAAGAAGACCAAGACCAAGACCAAGACCAAGACCAAGACCACCAACGACCACAGCTGATCAGCGCCACTCCACGGCTTTCAAGTAGCTCCCGGCCGACGACGTGAAACGACGTTGTCGCTATACGGCAGACTTTCGTGCAGACCCGCAGCCGACAACACCAGCGCCGCCCCACGGCTATAAGCAGCAACCGCCCATCGACGGTTCACAACAATACCATCCCACGGCGGGCCTCCGTGTCAACTTGCAGCTCGACGACGCAACTGCCTCACGCGGCTCTACGAGTTACCCGACCGCCGAAGACACGTAACGCCGCCGCCATACGGTGAGAGTCCGTGCCTGATCGCCGACTAACGCGGAACACATAGCGGCTATTGTTCCACGACTATCGACGAGGTCACCGACTCACGGCAAGAATCAACGGCAACCCACGGATACCGCTGCAGTCAACGTCGACCGGCAAGAATTGCCGAGATTCGACGTTATTACGAAAACGGCCCTTTTCAGGGCCAACACCTCTACGACCAGGCACTTAAATAAGTTGTCCTGCCCGAGTCCGGTTCGTCGTCGGGGTACCGCTTAATTAAGTTTGTACCGACGACGGCCGACTCTCACACCCATATTGTATAAAACGGCTAATAAAAACTATTATGTATGAGTAGGGTCCGGCTACCGCCCGACTAAACACCCAAGCGCCCCCGATTGTGTCGACTCACTTAATTAAGTCTGGTCGACACAAATCGACGCTTTACTCGACCCTGATATATGTATAAATATAATTACTTGGAAATAGAAATAACGTGATACCATAAACAAATCGTTATTTATTTACGACGCAGGACGTCTGGACATCCGCTTCAAAGTTGAATGCCGGAGAAATAGTCCTCCTTATCAAAGAAATTTGTTTAAAACACGAAATTCACAGACCTGTATTTTTTCGACTTATCTCTCTTTTTAAATGTCCATGGTAATGATCATCGTATTTTAAACAGTAAATTTAGAAGATACACCTTATTTTCAATTTATAGAGTTCAAAATAAATACTATAGGTTGAATAGTGGCAGAGAAATAGTCCTCCGTATCAAA
>JANEHU010004927.1:0-43066 GCA_027563435.1 Nasonovia ribisnigri | reverse complement strand
GCGGTAGGCATGTTGTTTCTCCCACGATCCCGGGCCCTGTCTTCGACGAAATGCATAGTGACTGGCCTAGGTCGCACACCAGCGGCATCTGCGTCGGCTAGGTCTCTTTCTGCCAGCCACACCGTACGCATATTCCTGGAAAAAATATAGACATGTTAATATATTCATATATTAAACACATACCAGTGTACAAATAACTGTGAATTGTAATTGCGAAGTTGGTCTGAGATAAGTGGAGCTGTGATAGTATTGACCATATGAATTATATATTACTTAGAACTAAATCGATTGTATTGATCAATAGGAAATAGTATATTTTAAGTAAAGGAATTCGTTGAAATGTAATATAATAAGAGTATAATTAACATAATATATAATATTATTATTATTATTATTATACATTATAAATGTGTGTGTGAGTGAGGACAGTGTAATAAGCTTATTTTTGTGTGTATTTAAAGTATATGGGTACATAGAAAATGGGAATATGAATTAATCAACCTTGCGATGTCATAATAATGTTTTATTAGTACTTTCATACATGTCTATTGACGTGTTGATTACACTCTTACTCTGCTACCGGTTATTATTATTTTAATGATTGGATGTCTCAATAACAACAATGTAATAAATTGCAAGTCTAATTTTAATAAGTCTTAATGCAAGTCTATATCAATATATTTATAGTAGCAATTCCGAGGACCACACACAATATCTTAAATCATCATTCTATATTGGAAGAGTGCAATACTACAATTACAATAATATTATTATATACAAAGGTAAAATAGAACATTTTGGTATAATTCTGAAATATGTTAAGACATAAACGTCCGAGCCCTGTGTAATATTTAATGTTATATCATTCAGTGATGACTGTAGTAGGTTGAGTAATTCATAGTTAGTGCAGTCTTAACAACGAATGTGTTATTTTACATAATCAAGTGCCTTAGCTAATAAGTTTACCTATATAATATTTTGTAGTAGAACTTAAGGATTTATTTAAATTTAATAACAATAACAATTGTTTACTACATTGTTTGAGTATTAATTAAGTTTTCATAGATTAGGTTAAAGGAGGTGCTATAAATTAAATTTAACTGTTTGTTTGGAAATATTTAAAATATACAAAATAAAAACTCTATATCGGTAGCGGATGGGAGTCTAATACTCTAATGTCAATGTAATATCGGATTACTGCAGTGTAATTAACATAGTTAACTATTAGTTTATTTGATACAGCGTGAAAAATATTTTTATTTTTTTTTTTCATATTCTAAGAAATGTATCTGTAAAAAGTATTTACTCTAAGGGGCAAATTCATATGCCTAGTGTTAGTAAATACAATAGTTTATGTTTAAGTTTTCTTACATAAAAGCCATTGCATACGGATTTAGGTCCCGCAGCAAACCGTCCAAGAGTCCAATCACAAACTCGGACAGTTCATGCCGGGCCATATCGACTCGGCGTCTGTTGGCCTCTCCGGACTCGATGAAATACAACTGACAGTATCTCGCATCGATCCGGTCAACGGCCACGTCATTATTGGTCCTCTGATACGTCTGGCCGTGGACACACATCGTCCGCGGCCCTCGCCCTGGCAATCGCCTGTCGTTTGCGTCACTGCTAAACGCAGCGAATGCCAGAGCGTTGTTGTACCGACGAATGTCCGCTCGAAATCTACGGCCATCTTGCGAATCATCAATCAACAAATTCATGAGTAAATATGGGGCTGGCAACAAAGCGTGTTGCCCTACGGCGGCCACTTGACCGTTATTACAACACGTGGAGAAGTGACCCATTGTCGTACGCTCGCTGGAAAAGTGGCGTGCATCACAGTGCCGGCAAACGGCAGTCAACGCGCCCACGTAGTGACGTTCTGGAAGCGGGTGTGTCACGCCCGCCGGCCGGTCAATCGTTGGCGCACGCACTCTGGGTTCATCGATCGGAATACCCACGGGAATTGGTCCAACCTGCGATTTACAATGAGAGTTATTTTTGATTTTTATATAAGTCTGACATATGTACTGACCTCTTCGTCGACTTCTGGCTGCAACTCGTCGACCACTTCCACGTCCTCTCCACCATCCATCTGGACTACGACCACTTCCACTCCCTCCACCACCTCCATCTGGACTTCGACCACTTCCACGTCCTCCACCCACTCTATCTGGACATCGACCACTTCCACCTCCTCCACCTGAACGTTTCCTCCAACCACCTAAAAGTTAGGTCGAGTTTAGAGTAGGTACACATTTATTCCCACTGCATAATATAACTATTGTAGTTTAACCCGGAGTTAGTGTAATATAATAGGTATATCAGTGTACGATTAGTATGATTTTGCCAACTTTAATAATAACTAAATACTTATAGTAGAATGTATCTTATTACTTTCACTCAACTTATAAGCACAGTGAAATGTAGTCTTGGCAAAGAATATATTATCATTATAAGATTGTGTATCTATGTCGTTATAAAAATATACCTAGTCATAACCAACTGTAACAATAACTATATCACTCAACCTAAATAACATCAGTGCAATTAAAAAATTCACACAAGAACGTTTAATTGATATATGTATTGATTCATACATATTTATAATTTTTCTCAGGATGAAATGTATTGCGCTCTTAACTCTGTAACTCCATCTAAATCTAAGCCATGCCTGTATATAATAAATTACTTGCAATGTAAAGTATATGATAATCGATATAGACATTGTTCAGAGTACCACATGTGAAATGATAAAATACCTTTCTAGTACACAACTTACAAATAAAGAAGTGTCGGCCTAGATGTGTATAGTAGTAATATTGAGAACTGTGTAAGAAAATGTTTAAGTACCTATAATGAAAGTTAAAATACAATGAGTTGTACTGTAACTTGCACGGTGTATCCCGTATGAATGGGCTTACAGTTTAAAATACAGAACTTTTAACTTTTTAAAGAATAACATTTAATCGTATTTCAATAAAGAATATTTAATAATATAAACATATAAATTATAGAATTGTGTTAGGTTAGGTTCAATAATAGGTTTTGCAGTAACAATAACAACAATAAGTATAGGTATCAAAATAATTATTTGTTTTCGAACAGCAATGTTGTTCAAGGTATTTTTCAAAGAATAAGAATAAAAAAACAGCGATAACGAAAAAAAGAGTGTAATTTATACAGAACTTTAATCGGTCGTGTATTCATACATATTTATAATCTCGTGTCGGTTAGATAAAGTTATGTAGATATGTAGATTATGTGTAACTATAATGTGTAATGTGAATTATGTGCAACTATAATGGGCAAAGTGAAGATTGAGTACGTAAGTAATGTAACCATAGGTTAGACATTACTCACTGTCGTCAAGAGGGGTGTGTGAAGTATGATAATTACACATTGCTAATAACCGATAGTAATAAAACAAATACAGTTGTTCCTAGTCATATAATGTTAGTATAGTTCTATTAACCGTTATAGTATAGTATTTATATTGCTTGGTTAATGAGTAAGTTTTATACAAATGTGCAGTTTGTAGGTTAATGTATGTTTTGTATTTTGTAGGATAGGGAACAATTAAAAAGTGTATAAGAAATCATTATGAATGCTTATATTAAAAGTAAATTTAAAATACAGAGAGGCATGACTAACTGTAATTACTACTCGTAGTCATTGGAGGCCACACTATGAGCACTGTACAATTAATAATGCTGTAGTAATTTTTTCTAAGTTCTGCCTAACCTAACCTTAATGCAATATAATAAGTACTGCTGAATGTATGTAACCACCTAAAATTGACATTGTAGTAGTATTGAGATAGTAAAAGACTTTGTAGGTAGTGACTTTTGCTAAGTAAAACATGTTGCTGTTGTGCTGTAGTGCAGGGTCTAAAACAGTGTACATAATATTTTGTTATTAAGTAATATTAAGTAATATTGAGAACCGTGTAAGAAAACGTTCAAGTATTTTGTTACTTTGGGTAACATTTAAAATTACCTAAACCAAAATCTAATCTCTGGCCAGCCTAACCAATAATAAGTATTATTTATAATAATAATAATAAATGTAAGTATCTACTATAAGTTGTACATTGTACAGTGTACAAAATGTACTTATATAAAAATAAAGTATGAGAAGGTATTGAAATAATCTTAACACTACTGAGAATAACACATGTGAAATGATAAAAAAACTATCTAGTACATACACAATTTACAAATAAAGGAGAGAGAGCTAGTTAGTAGAGAGCTATTCTAGGATAACTTTGTGTAGTAGTAATATTAAGATGTAAAACATTTATTTATGGTATAGTATAAACAAATGTAGGAATCAAAATAATTATTTGGTTCAGTCAACGGTATCAATGTGTTTAATATGCAATAACACCATTAACACTATTGTTCAAGTTATGTGAAATTATATCAATATATGAAGTCGAATGTAAATTCAGGCTTTTAGTTTTCAAGAATGCCGTACCTAGTCAGTATAGTATAGTATGGTAAAGTATAATTAGTATACTAACGGGGACACTATACTTATTGTCATTAAATTTAATAATTACATGTCGTGGAATAAACTGATACTGATGAAATGAAATTACCGCTTCCCTATGTAAAGTAATTTCCATATTGTAAAAGTATAGGTACACGCATTGAACCGTCGTCGACATACAAAACATAACACAACTCACCGTCAAAAAGTACACAGGTAGGTATTTATTATGTTTGGCGGCATACTCGTGCAGTAGGTTTATGTTGTAATAAAAACGTTGAATATCGTCAAGTCAACTTAGGCAGCTTCTTATAAAACACAAGTTCGTGTACACATCGGGTGTATTAAACTCATGAGAGTACACAACGGTATTAGTGGCAAAGTAACAAAGTGTATTTACAGCCAAGTAACCATAATATTATACACTCACCAGAGACGGCACCGCTGTGTGTGACAGGTGGCGGCGTCGTGCATCTCCTACGACGTAGTCAACACCAGCGACGAAATGCCTGGAACACAGCTTGGATGTGCGGTTCACGGCGAGACCGCGGTCCACCACAAACGCCACCCACTCGAGACGACGTAAGCCATTTGGAAATCTAAAGGTCACAATACAATAATCATTACGTCGATATTCATTAACGCGTTGTGTGAAATCGTAAATACCCGTGAACTGAAACGCCATCGATATCGTCCACATTCCCACATATCACACAGCGTTTGACCATCGTGACGGGGCAGCCTAAAGAGTGAAGTTTTAATGATGTAGTTTAACATTTTTAAAATGTCAAGTGAAAAAAATTATATTGCTAATCAGTGTGTTATCAGTGTGTGTACTATTTTTAGAAAGACGGTGAATATTATTATTATTATGTTATTGTCATTAAATTTGTGTACGGTCTTAAAACGAACTCGCGTATAAATCTACGTCCGGTTATGAACACCGAGACCGAACGCGAATAATATTTCGAAGAGCTAGTGTAATAACAATAATAACAATACACGTGTTTTAGTATGAAAAGTGTTACTCACTTGTATGAAAAGCGGCGTTCGATGGCCTAAAAAAAAACCTAGAAAAAAAAAAAAATTACGTTCTGTTAAATATACACAACGTATGCGCTCGCGCGTGTAAAAGGCGTCCGAAATGCGCACAGAAAAGTTAAGGGAACTAAGAAAACAGAGAAAAATTAACTTTTCGGTGCGCTAAGACGTTCGCCGTACGGACACTGGGCACAAGTTGACGTTTGATGACACGGCGCGTTTCACGTCGCTAAAGTTTTTCCCCGCGCGGCTACTCACTCCACCGATAACGTCAGGTTAGGTATGCGTTACTCATAAGTCATAATCTTAAATCTAATGGCAGTACTGTAGTATTGCGTTTATTATATATATAATAATAATAATATATAATAATATAAATCAAATATTAACGCACGTAATTAATATAATAATAATAATAATAATAAGTATAATACAGCATTATTAAACTTCAATATCTATTGAAATATAGAAGTACCTATATCAATTGACACCGTCTTAGCGTTTTGTGGGTACTCGTATATATATAAAAAAAAAATATATAGCAGTTAAACTACCTATATGTAGCTATGCTCAACTACATTTTACTTAATTTTACTTAGTCCTATCTCATCACTGACATTAGGCACCCACACTTAATTAAGTCGGTTCAATCAATACCATGCACCTACTCTTTAAGTAGATGGGTAGGTAAACTAAATTTTTCACTACCCATTAAGGCATTAACATTCAAATATATATACGCATATAGTTATTATGACAATATGCTTAGTACCTATGTGTATATATACCTATTAAGCAGACAATACAATTCAATCAATATCATGTAAGTACCTACTCTTTAAGTAGGTAAACTACAAATATAATAACATAATATATTAGGTACCTACTACTGTGACTTATAAGTAGGTATCTGCTATGTACATATTACATGCATACGCATGAGTTATAACTATTGTGAGTATTTAATTTAACTATTTAATCGCCTCGAACAACCAAGTCCCTTACACGGTGCAATAGAAATATCCAGACGTTTTATTAGTCAATCAATACAATATAATATACGAATGAATTAATCAATAAGTCCGTAGCAATAATCGTTTAAACCGAACGCGGCTAAAAAGAATTAATACAAAATAAATAAATCGCGAAAAAAAAAACGAAAAAAAGAATTTCGAATTAACACGGCCGCCGCAAATTTTGCACAATTCGCCGCCGCCGCGGCCGGTATCGAACGCTTAACCGCCGGGTAACCCGCCTAACGCCTTAATCCTACCTACCTACCTATCGAGTTGAGAACTGGTGTGAAATCTCTGCCTCTTAAGGCGTCTCGCCGCCGAGGCGAATCGCGAACGCTACGCCGTCGTCCGCCCCGCGGTCTTCCGGGTCGGGCGGTCTGCCGCGTCGGACGGCGGACGACGTCCTCCGCCGCGTTCTCCCGGAGAGAACGCGATTTACGGGAAAAAAGTCCAAAACGTCTACGCGTATATATATAGTAATATAGTAATGATGACGACGCCGCGGCGGCCGATTCCGGGCTCTACTATCGTCGGTTTTACTCGCCCGCGGCACTCGCCGGGATCGAAGTGGGGCGGCGCGCCGACGGTAAATTTAGCGGGGATTCCGAATACGCGGCGAACGGCGAGATGAGACGTTTAAAAGAGGGTTAAAACTCGACTTTTCGGAAAAAAAACGGCCAGACGGCGCGCTTCGGCGGCCGGCGGTTCGCGCGCGATCTCCGCCGAGAAAGGGTCGAGACGAATAAAGCGCGTAGACGTGTGGCGGTTAAATCTCCCGGGGAACGCGAATAAGGTCCGAGCGGGGCCGCGCGTCGCCCCGGAGGGGGGTAAAACTCGACTTTTCGAAAAAAAAAGTCGAATTTCTCTCGAAAACTCGTAATAAAATTGATAAGGCGTCGGCGATAACGCGAATCTCGGCGGAATCGGATTTTTTCATTGGCGCGCGCTGATTCTACCCGCCGCACGGTCCGATTTTCGCTCCATTATTCACTAAATAACGCATAAAAACGCCATAGGGTGCGCCCTATGTTAGCGTTTTATACTATAAGACTAGCTCTCCGAGCGTCGCTGGGGGAGACCCCCAGACCCCCCAGTGTTACTCCCAGTGGAAACCGATTTGCCTAAAATATTGGTCCAAAATGTGGATTGCCGATGAGAATAGTGGATGAGTGATAAGGAAAGTGGACGTGTGATAAGAATAGTGGATGGGAGATTAGAATAGTGGATGCGTGATAAGGAAAGTGGATGCGTGATAAGGATTGTGGATGAGTGATAAGGCTATGCTTTTTGGCGGTATCTTTCGGTGACTTTTGAAATTTGGGTATGAGGGTCCGATCATTTCTCATGCCCGAGGATGTGCTCTACAGTTGATACGGTCCAGACTTTCTTTCGAAAGGAAAATCATAAATCTGTATGTCGTGTTTATGTTTCTAGCAAGTCAGTCACCTCAAATGACGTTGAATGTAGTCATACGTTGTTAATTGCCGTGGCCAAAATCGCCTAACCTAACCTTACCCCCAGACCCCCGGAGTTGGCGAGGAGTGTTGTCCATGTCGGACGCCATAGTGGTCTTGTGGTCCAGTCGTCGACTCGAGCCGACACGGTGTATGGGTGATAAGGCTATCGATGGTGAGATAGTGATAAGAATTCGTGATTAGAAAAGGGGTATGTAAAATTGAAAAGTGATAAGGAAGGTGGATTTGTGATAACAATTAGTGTTAAGGATATTGGATTTATAATAAGATAGTGGATTTGTGATAAGGATAGTGGATTCAAGATAAGGATAATGGAATTTTGTAAGGAATGGTGGATTAGCCAACGCCAAATCACGTAACCTTCGGACGGTGTCATAAATTATAGCCGCCGTGATTTTTTTGGGGTCTAGCAGGTCAGTCACTCGATGGAATGTAGTTGTTTCCGTGGATAGGCAATCCGACTGCGTCGAATCGCGGACGAAGTTGTTTGTTATGGTCGGAAATGAAAAAAAAAAATTTGAAAATTTCGGGCGGCCATGCTAATCGTTAGCCGCTGTGAAGTTTTGGGTGTCTAGCAAGTCAGTTATTCGATGGACAGTAGTTATGTCCGTGGATAGGCAATCCGACTTCGTCGGATAGCGGACAATGTGCGACGGCCAGGTCACGTCGTCAGGTATGCAATCCGACTGCGTCGAATTGCGGACAGCGTTCATTACTGTCACCAAGAAAATAAATTATGTAATATATTACATGAAAACAATTCAAAACATTTCGGGCATCTATGCAAATCATATAGCCGCCGTCTTTTTAGGGTGTCTAGCAGGTCAGTCACCTCGAATGACGTTCGCCGAAGTAATAAGGGTAGGCAATCCGACTTCGTCGGATAGCAGACAATGTGCGACGGCCAGGTCACGTCGACAGGTATGCAATCCGACTGCGTTGAATCGCGGACAGCGTTCATTATTGTCACCGAAAACGCAAAATTAATTTATAAATTACGTGGAATTTCGGGCGGCCATGCTAATCGTATAGCCGCCGTGAAGTTTTGGGCGTCTAGCAAGTCAGTCATTAGATGGACGGTAGTTATGCCCGTGGATAGGCAATTCGACTACGTTTTTTTGGGTGTCTAGCAGGTCAGTCACCTCGAATGACGTTCGCCGAAGTAATAATGGTAGGCAATGGTAGACAATGTGCGAAGGCCAGGTCACGTCGTCAGGTATGCAATCCGACTGCGTCGAATCGTGGACAGCGTTCATAACTGTCACCGAAAACGCAAAATTAAGTGATAAATTACGTGAAAAAAATTTTTAAAAATTCGGGGAAATCATATAGCTGCCGTCTTTTTTTGAGTGTCTAGCAGGTCAGTCACCTCGAATGACGTTCGCCGTAGTAATAAGGGTAGGCTATTCGACTTTGTCGGATAGCGGACAATGTGCGACGAACAGGTCACAACATCAGGTTGAATCGTGGAAAATACCTATTATATATGTATATTTTTATGTTATGATACATTAAATAAACTTTAGGTACCTACGTAATAAGCAAACCCATATAATGTTATATTGCTAAAGTTGTCCCCCGCACGCCATCACTCCACCAACCGACCAGTATCAATTAATAATGGTCATACTGTAGCATTGCGAGAATCGTTTATATTGATATATATAATAATATGATATTATACAATATTCGACGTCAGCTGAGGGCTTTTGAGCCGGCGATCCCACCTCGTCGATAAGCAGACGAAATTCGCGAAAAAAATGGAACCTTCCGACGCATGTATTTATGCCTGTATATAGTAATACCCACTCGACGGCGGCGATATCCGCACTCGGCTAGTTTATTTCATATAATACTCATAATTGAACCTATATAAGTTATTTCAAATAGTATATAGCCATATCATTATACAATTTAATTGCTAGACTTTAATTAAATACATAAAGTTCTATTTTGTTATTGTATTATTATTGTATTATTTGGAATCTGTTGCAGTTTATTTTGTATGCTACACTAAGAGTAAAACTGTAATATAATATTTACCTACTACATAGTATAGGTGTTGTATATTTAATCATGAGCATGAAATACAAATAATACAAATAATTGATATACACAGCTATTGCTTTTATTGTCTACATTTATTGAGCAATGTTTATGTGGTTAAATATTAATAATAATATATTGTAATACACACTGTGTGTTGAAGTATTCGAACGTTTCTGTCACATCCACCGTCGACTCGAGCTAGGATATATATTATTATATAATAATTTAACTTAACCAACCACCGCGCCGTATCAACTCTTAAAAGTCTACATTTATTATAAGATGCATGTACCTACAGTTCCTTCTGTTGTCATATATCGTCTATCAAATATATAAATATATGAGTAGCATGTATATACCTATGCCTGTACGCCGCACTCGACGCGAACGAAGTACGGGGAACGCGAATAAGGGTAAAACTCAAATTTTGAAAAAAAAATCATAAAATTTTCGTTAAATACGAATAATATGAAAGGAAAAAAAAACGCAAAAAAAATAATTCGATTTGACACGGCCGCCGCAAATTTCCACGACCCGAGGCCGGCATCGAACGCTCGACCCACGGGTAACCTGCCTAACGCCCTAACCGACCTACCTACCTACTGAGATGAGAAAGGGAGTGAAATCAATGCCTATTAAGTCGTCTCGGTGCCGAGGCGAAACGCGAACGCCACGTTTTTACGAAGCGAACGCGATTTACGCGAAAAAAATCGGACTTTTCTACGCATATATACAGGGCCTGTATATAGTAATACCTACTCGACGGCGGCGCATCGCGGGCTCTGCTGTCGTGGATTTTACTCGACCGCGGCACTCGCCCGGAACGGAGTAGGGGCGGGCGCCGTCGGTAAATTTAGCGGGGATTCCGAATACGTCGCGAGCGGGGAGATCGGACGTTTGAAAGACGGGTAAAACTCGATCGGTAGACGAAAAAGTGTGAAAAACCGTTCGAAACGGCGCCAAAATCGACGACGGCTAATAGAATCAGTCGGAATTCTCCTCCGGGGCACCCGTCGTAAACGAAATAGCGTCGCGCGGGGCCTATAGATTTGGCGAGAAACGCGATCCGGTGACGGACGGGGCCGCGCGACGCTCCGAAAGGGGGTAAAACTCGACTTTTCGAACGAAAAGCGCGACGACGGCGCGCGGCGGCGGCGCACGGTTCGCGCGTGATCTCGGCCGAGAAATCGTCGAAACGAAAAAAGCGCGGGTGCTGGGGGCCGTTAAATCCGACGGGGAAGGCGAATAAGGTCCGAGCGGGGCCGCGCGTCGCCCCGGAGGGGGGTAAAACTCGACTTTTCGAAAAAAAACTCTCATTTTTCGTAATCGTAATAAAATTGATAAGGCGTCGGCGATAACGCGAATCTCGGCGGAATCGGATTTTTTCATTGGCGCGCGCTGATTCTACCCGCCGCACGGTCCGATTTTCGCTCCATTATTCACTAAATAACGCATAAAAACGCCATAGGGTGCGCCCTATGTTAGCGTTTTATACTATAAGATTAGTTGTCTTTATTATAGGCTTCACTAATAACATGTCGCAACAATTATTTATTAAATTCCACATTTTATATGTGTTGTGACTTGTTATAATGCCGGTAATAAATTATCGTTGAACCAAATTCGGACTAGCCGATTATAATTGCATTTATTTAATAATGGAAAAACGTTCACGACAACATTCGACAATTCGACATCCACTTCAGGGAACCCATTTAAACGATAATCTGTATAACATATCTTTGAAAATATTATTAATACAATTTATAATGATAAACGTGTAGGTAGATATTATGTAGCCCATATAATGACTATTAAAGTTATTTTTCATATTATTTTCGTCTACAGGAAATTCTTAATTCATATTAAAATAGTAAATCATAAAATATACTAAAAACCTCGTTAATAATTTGCATTTTTCTTTGCACTAAAATTAACTTAATTTAGATAATTTTAAATAAAATTAACTTAAAGTTAACACGTTAATCTTAAAAAAAAAGTAACTTATTAAGTTAAAAGTTAATTTGTAAAAAAAGTAACGAGTTAATTAACTTAATTAAAATTAACTTAACGTTTTAACTTAATTTTAACTTTTAACTCGTTAATGCCCAGCCTTGATAGAAATATACATTTTTTAAATTTACTGTTCAAATTGTCTACCGCTTATTTCAAAATCACCATCCTTTGGACTGACTACAATATTATTTTAAAATTATAGCCAACAACTTTCCAAACTGTGTTTAAAATTTCCATGTGTATTTTTATATAGGTATTGACAAAATGAGATACCTAAGTCCTATAATAACCAGCTTTATAGTTTTAGTTGACTATGACTAAAACACGTGTCACGAATTTAATTTACGAATTTAATTAATGTTAATATGTATTGTCCACCGCTAATCTGGTTAGTCTCAATTTATCATCGTGTCATTATACTTCGCAATAATGAATTTCGAAATCGTAGCTGGTGAACGAGAAAATGACTTAGTTATTTATCAAAATGAAAATTTTTGAAAACAAACTTTGTGAAGTATTTATGTGCGTATAAATGGAAATGTGTTAATAAAAAGGGTAACGCAATAATATACATTAACGAATCCTTAACGGAAATTTTATTATATTAATTCACTTTGCATTAGTTTGGCATCCATCATTCTATAAAAATATCATTGTATAACTTAAAACTATATTTGACTAAATTAATTGTATTATTTTATATATATGTATATATATTGTGTATTAATTATTATACTGATTATTAATTTTATTTTTAATATTTAAATTAATTATTGAATTATTTTTTGGATATATTATTATTATTATAACAGAAACAGGTTGACAGCAGCAGTTTCCAGGTCGAGGTAGAAATTGGTAGGTGGCGGAATCGATAGGTTGTTTTTATACTACCTGAACTGGCGGAGTCGATACTGGCGGAATCGATGCTACATTGGCGGAATCGATAGGTCCCCATTTCAAAAATATCACACACACACACACACACACACACACACACAAATGAATATAAATTAATAATACTTTATTCTACATAGCAACAAACAGAATCGTACAAAGACGTTTTTGCTGATTTGATATCGAAAGGAAGTTTCGAGAATAATGTTACTAACACATTAACGATGATTGAGGGAAATTGTTCATACACATTTCAATGCCCAATCGGTTCAAATTGTGATGACTATTTTGTAATTCAACATTACAAAATAAAATCAATTGAGGACATTCCGTCAGCTGAAAGGTTAATAAAAAAACTTTGAATAAAATAACAAATATACTATATATTTAATCAACAGTAATACAACCATTTATAACTCTCTAAATTAATTATTAAAATTATTTTTTACCTACTAATAAACAACATTTACTGAATTAAATCATAATTAAAATAATGAGGTTGATGATTGAATTGTTGTTAACTAACTATTATAACCTGATTGAAATATTTAAAAAATGGTTTGATTATACTAGATGGAAGTACGCTGAAGCAAGTATAAAGTTGCATACGACACCTCGAGACGCGAAAGATTCCAACATCATCAGCAAAATAAACGACGTCATGCGGGATATTTTGGATCGGTTTTCGGCTGATCCAAAACGAAAAATAATAAAAAACAGTAAAAAATAAATTAAAATTATGTAATTTATTAATATTATATAAATCAATGCATTAATTATAATTAATTGAACTTTATATAAAATATATTTTAATGATCATGTAATAGCTGATGTAGTAATTGATGTAATAAAAGATGTAATACATTATTATAATAAATTAATCTTGTTTCTGTCTTACTATAATATTGAATTCCATAAGGTAATTATTTATGATTTAATGTTCAAACAGCAAAAAAAAAAAAAAAAAAATTTAAACTAATTTTATACTATAATAGTTGTAACATCATTAAATCACGTGATATCATATCTGCTAGTGTATTATTGTGAAATTGAAGTATTTCATACATGAAACAAGAATCGTCGTTCTGTATACAACAAATGCTAAAATCAAAATGTTGGATATACTGACTACAGAAATCATCTCATTGACAAGATAATGGTAAAATAGTTATGTCTGCTTTAATTGAAGAATATACTGTATCGAAAGTTGACTGAAATGAAACCAACTTTTTCTGCTTTTCATCAATACACGAATCGATACACTGTTGTAATTGTTTTAAACGATGTAGGTCAATATATGATAAGGTAATAAAATTATCATTAACATTCAATTTAATAGTACACTGATTTAAATTAACAGAATAAAACATGTTATCAGATATTTTTATACGTTTACAATTAGTAGGTATGTAAATTATTAATTATTGAACTATAATTGATATTACACATTAACGTTTTCTACTGTTGATCGTCTAACGTTAAAATTTTTTTAGTAAAATTACATTCTAGCAATATAACAATAGAAATAGTTTTCTTAACCATCAATCCAACCGTTACACTTTTCTTGCTAAAATGACGGATATTGAATACTGACTTGTAAACGATAATTGACATCATATTGTATTGCGACGTGAACTTATTGATCTGAATGATTTCTGTTGATAATTTATTTAAACGTGAAGAAATAATTGATACCACTTTAATAAACGTAAATTATTAACGTTGATCTAATCATTACAACACATATTTTCACACTAAGTATATATTACTTATACACGTATTGTTATATACTAAACTGTTTTAATTGGAATTGTTATAAAAACTGAAGTGAACGTGAAATCAAATCAAATAACGCATAGAATTATTGCACTTACCTGTTCCGTCAAACTTGTAACTTAAATTTAAAAACTGGTTATATAATTAAAGCTTCACGCGTTATCTTACTTGACATCAAGTTCACGAGGTATAAGATCAAATATTAACACATTTAAGTTGATTAATTCAATATTTATTTATAAATGAATACAAATTATTAAAAATATAATTTATTTATACAAGTAAACTAGTAAGTAATAACATTATGATTTAGACTGATTATTACAATCGCAAACATGAGCGGTTTTTACATATTCGTTTTTGACATTTTCAATAAATTCATTTCCCTTACACAGTAAAACAAATATATATTTAGGATTCCATTTTGCGTGTTCAACCCATGGAATGTCCTCTTTTGTCCATTTTTGCAAGATCAGCCCACAGTAAAAACATTGAACTACGTCATTAACGTTAGTGTACATAAAACCAGCTTCGGATAACGAATATTTATTTTGACACAAAGTAGATGGAAATGTATTATATGATTTTAATCTTGACAAAAATGTTGTATAATCTGAATATGCTGGATACGAATTATTACGTACCAAATAAACTAATGAAGGAAAATCATTGGAAAACTTCTGTAAATTCATGGTTTTACTTGAAAAAATCGACTCAATAAGATGATTTAAAAAAAAAATAACACAACTTGGTTGCACAACGGTCCGTTAATAACTGACTAAATGTTTTAAATTAATTATGTCTAAACGTTTCTTAAGAAAATTACAGGGAGATCGAATATACTGTAAGCGGAACTTTTCGCCTTGAACTTTTTTTTTCTCCCTGTAAATTTGGAACCAGACTCCCCAAATTCATACTACTCTTATGCATACTGAAAATTGTTCGATTTGACTAATATCAGTTGTCTCGTCGGCGAGAACAGAAAAAAAACTGGATTTTGATATTTGTTTAACTATTTCAGATTGAATTAGTTCTCCAAAAATAGTAATTATTTCATTTTGGATTTGAGGACTTGCAGCCCCCTCAGCCGCCCCCCCGGCTACGCCACTATGTCAAATATATTAAGTGTAGATCAATTATGCTACTATGACAATTACTTTATATTTTCAAACAAACATAATCTAAGTTAATTTCATAATTTATTTATTCTAAAAAAATAACTATGTCTGTACTGACAAGTAACACTTTTTCAAACATATAAATAAGTATATAAATGTATTTATTTATTTATCATGTAAAATTAAATTATTATGAAACCCGTCCCTCCATATTAAATTCCAGTCTACAACACTCGTCTGGTCTCACCATCATACTACATAGTAAATTTGGATTTAAAAGTTATTGTAGTTGAATTATTAATTATTAGGGCTCGGATTTATATGTGAACACATATTTTCTCTGTGACATGATAAATTTGTATCAAAACATTTTTGATAAAACGAGCTATATTTGAATTTACATATTTTTACAGATTTTGTCATAAATACATATTTTTACATAATTCACAATTATTACATTTTTTCTCACATATTTAGACAATTATACTGTTTTAATGTATTTTATTCAGAGTTCAGAATGATTGATAGGTTATCATGACTGTATACTATATCGACGATTTTTGAATTCAAAAATTTAAAAGTGCATGTTATTATTAATTGTAATTAAGATAATTAGATAACTAGATAAATATAAATTTTTTTACTACATTTTATTTTATTATTAATTATTATTAACATTTTATGACAATTTTGTCGATCTTTTGGATTTTAAAATTTAAAAATGAATGTTATTAACTGTAATCAATATAATTAGATAAATATACATTTTTATTACATTTTATTATATTATTTATTATTATTTTTTTTGATGTTACATATTTTGAATTCTTTAGCACGTATTTATGTACATATTTTTGTTGTATAAATACCTACTTTGATTATATAAATACATACAAATCCGAGCCCTAGTAATCACCATTCTATGTAATATGCTTTAATAACATTTTATCAAACTTAGGTAGCAACACATGCAAATGTTGCCTTGAACAATACAAATGTGATTCATAATTTTATAATCTTCTGTATTAAATCTAAAATGTGAAAAGGATACAACAGTATTGTGTTTTATAACAGATTAAACGATGATTTCTTGTCATAAATCATAATGCTTTAACCCTTTCAGTCCCCTTGTCCATTGCAATGGACATGTATTGTACATATTCATTATAAATAATCTGTTATAGATAACGATGTGAAACTTGAACTAAATTACTCAGCATATTCTTAAAATATTTTACTGATGTCGATTTTGAATTAATGGTTCAATACACCAACATATATGCATTGCAAACAGGTAAACCTTGGAAAAATACAGATGTAAGAGAAATTAAAATATTTATAGGCCTTCATATTATAATGGGCTGTACAAAATTTCCAAGAATAAGGATGTATTGGAATCTTGTTTTGCAAAACCTCCACTTTTAAGTGACAAGATAATGGCTAGTAAAGGACAAGGTACAACAGATGAAATAACAAATGTTGAAAATAATATTACACTTGTAAAATGGTATGATAATAAAAGTGTAAATATGTGCTCAAATTATATTGCATCAGGTGTTCCAGATACTGTTCAGCGTTGGAATAAAAAAGAAAAAAAATATGTTTGTGTGGAAAGACCTGAAGTTATTAAGTTATACAATCAAAGTATGGGGGGCGTAGATAAATATGATCAACTTATAAGTTACTACAGAATATTTTTAAAATCTAAGAAATGGACTTTACGAATGATTTTTCATGCAGTGGACATGGCCGTTACTAATTCTTGGCTGGAGTATTATCTGGATTGTAAAAATCTTAATATCCCTAATAAAGATAGGATGGATTTGTTGGAATTTCGGTTAAGATTGGCCGATAATTTAATAAATGTAGGAAAAGTTAACACCCCCAAAAGACCAAGAGGTCGCCCTCGTGAATGTTCCTCATTAGACAATTTGCAATCACCTTCACCAACTAGGGGTAAATACAATTCAAGAGAATTTAGACCTTACTATGAAACAAAAACAGACCAAATAGGACATTACCCAGAATCTGATGATAAAAACGAAGCAACTAGATGTAAAAATCCTAACTGTAAAGGTAAAACACATGTTTATTGCTTGAAATGTAAAGTACATTTATGTTTTGTAGTAAAAAAAAAAAACTGTTTCACTGATTTTCATAATAAAAAATAAATTGAATACTGTTTTTTTCATAAAAAAATATGTATATTATAATTAAAAAATTATTTTGGTATAGGTAAATACTTTTGTTATGTTTGTTTTTTATAAGAAATTATAATAGTATTCACTAGTTTGGAATACTTATATTGTTCAATTACATTTGATTTTAAAAATTTGTTATTATAATTAGTTTGTTTTTCCTATATTATTAAGGTTTTTGTTATACTGCCTATATTATTAAGTTTTTTGTTTTCTGTTATAAAACATTTTAATAATTTATAGCTGTAGTTCATATAAAAGTTTGTTTCAAGTATTTATTTTTATTTCCACAACTATGTGGAAGTCAGGGTTCTCAAACCACGTGGCCCGGGTGACTACAAAACTATATTAGGAAAAAAAGTACTCGGTTAGAATGTCACACGAAAAAAAGTTTCCCGTTGCATATAAAATATAGGTATAAATTATGATATATTAACGAGTGGTTAACTACTATTAAAAATTGTGTACACCAGATTATTGATCGCTGAGATTATCGTGATCATCAAAAATTAATTTTTTGTGGAACATTTATTGGAAATAAAAAAAAAATAAACAACTAAATTAATTTAATAAGTAGGTACCTTTCTTGGATTAAAAATTATTCTCACATATGTACATGTAAGAACATACAAATAAATATTATTGTCTACATAGTTATTTTGCATAAACAAAATAAAACATACAACAAATAAACGAGTGTGAAGTTGGGTGAACAAAGGTAGGTGAACAAATTTTTCGGGCGGCTAGTGATAAGATAACTTGTATGCTCGGTTGCATTACGGTATTTTCTAGGCGCCCACCTTTTACATTGCCGTTTGTATGTAATACTTCCATTTCTAACCACTAGACAGCGGCACATGATTTATCGTGAAATAATTTCTTAAGTGACCGTACTTAGTAGAGATGGAATTTTTAGTTCATTTTTGTGAATAGTTCGTTAGTTCACAGTTCATTTAAGTGAATAGTTCAAATGAACTATTCTTCAGTTCACACAGTTCACTAGTTGTATGGAACTATATAGATCATACTGATCATAGTTATATAACTTGCCATTTGGTAATATACTAAATTAACTAATGAGTAATGATAAATGAACTATTCATTTTATATTATCATTTTATCAATACCAGTAAAATCCTGAAAACAGCTGTTCACAATCTGATGATATACAATATAAAGAATAATATATTTTACCTGTACTTAGGCAAATTTGAATCTATTTAGCTTTTAATTCCTTTTTACTTAATTGATTGTATGTACTATTATATAATGCTAATTCTATAATACTACAATCTATATCAATACCTAAATTAATATTCAAATCTGTCCTACTGATTTTAGCTCATAATATATTACAGAAAAAAATTTAATTTAGTGTACAAATAATGATGAAATTATTGAATATTAAGAATCATTAATTCAATAACAATAACCATATTAATAAAAATGTTGGTACTTTTCGGTTATCATACTATGGAGACCAACTATTGAACCTAATAGTGCAAATATTGATTCCATTTTTGTATTATGAACTATTTAGAACCATTTATTCTATGTTTAAAATTATTCTATTTGAACATAATATATAAGATAGTGGATACTGGATACGGGTACTTATTTATAATAGACATACAATTATTATCATGCATTAGATATACTTCTTTATTTTATTTACTTGTATATTTTTTTATATTTATGTACTTGGCTATTAGCTAATATTATTACTTACTTATACAATAATTAATTACAATAGTTAATTAATTAATACAGGAAGAAATGGCGAAGATTTTTTTAAATATATAATTTTTAATATTTTTGTATAACAATTTATTTGTTTCTTTTGTTATTTACATTCAATAATAAATAGACATGTAAAAACATGCACAAACTTGAAACTATACCATGTATAACTATAGTATATTTTATGACTGTATGCATTAATATACAAATAATTATTACAGTATCTGTATTTGCATTTAACAGTGAACAGTGTTTATTTTATTGAGCGTGGTAAATTTTACAGATTTAATTATTTTAATTAAAAACATATTATTTAAAAGTATATTTTATAAATTATTTTAATAATGGCACCACGTAAAAGGAGTGATATGTGGAATCACTTTACTGAAGTGGAAAATAGCAAAGCCAAATGTGGGTATTGTGGTAACACGTATAGTGTTGCTGGTGGATCTTTTGGCAATCTGAGTCGCCACTTAAAAACTGTACATCCCACTGTAATACTATCAAAAGCAGTAGTGACTAGTGATGAAAGTCGTGTAGATGATCCTGCAGATCATGGTATTTTTAATAAATTATTTTTTACTATTATATTTCTTTTATTAATTTAAAATTTTTTATTATTAAAACTCTATATGTTATTTTAAATGATTAATTAAGCAGATTCACCAGTAGAAACATTAATTGTTCCCGGTACTAGTAATGTTAAATCGAACCAACCAACTCGCACCCAAAGTAGCATTATGCATTTTATGCAAAATAAAAAACCTATGGCTGTCAGTAGATCAAAACAAATTGATGAGCAAGTTACAAAGATGATTGTTAAAGGGTAACTACATATTTTTATTTTTAATCATATTAAAATTATTAATACATTTTGACTAGAAACAAAAAAAAAGTAATAAGTATATTTTAAAGTAATATTATATTTTGAATTCCTACATATAACTACAATACTACAATTAGATATTTACTGGTTTTAAAAAATTGTACACACTCAAAACATTTAAACATTTTGTATTTTTACCCACGTTTTCTGAAATCTTTTTACTAGTATAAATAAGATCAGATTAGCTTAATACTTTTCAACGCCATATTTCAATTTTTTTTTTTTTTTTTTTTTTATGATACAGATACTATGCGTTTTCCATAGTAGACGATAAAGAATTTAGAAAATTCGTAAATATGTTAAACCCTGGATACGAACTTCCTTCTCGCCAGACAGTATCAAAAAATTTGATTCCCCGATTATACAATTCAACATTAGAAGTTTTAAAAAAAAAAGTTGAAAATGCATGTGCAGTTTCATTAACAGCGGATGGATGAACTTGCATAAATAATAGGAGCTATATGGCAGTTACAGCTCACTTTATTGATTATGATGGTAAAATGTCTTCTGTTTGTCTTGGCTGTGAACATTTTGACCAACGGCACACGGCAGATAATCTAGCTGCCTTTTTAAAAAAAATAGCAGGTGAATGGAAAATTAATAATAAAATTGTAGCCATTGTTACCGATAATGCTTCAAATATTTCTAATGCTGTACGTCAATTACATTATCGACATGTAGGATGTTTTGCCCATTCTATTAATCTTGTTGTTCAACACTCTCTTGAGAATATTTCTGTCATAGTAGCTAAAGTAAAAAAAATTGTTGAGTTTTTTAAACGTAGCAGTAATACATTAGTAAAACTTAATTCAACACAAACTCAAATGGGTCTACCTACGTTGAAATTAAAACAAGATTGTGTGACTAGATGGAATTCAACATTTGATATGTTGAAGAGAATTGTCTCCATCAAAGATGCTGTAATTTCAACTTTAGCTGTCTTACAAACTGACATTGTAGTCTTAACTCCAGCAGAATGGGATATAGTAGAAAAGGCCATTGAAGTGTTGCAAATTTTTAATGAAGTCACAATTGAAGTTAGTTCTGAAAAAACAGTGTCTGTGTCAAAAGTAATAGTTTTAGTTAGTTCTATGTTGCAGACTATGGAAACTTACGTTAATGACATATCTTTGCCTTATGAAGTTAACCAAATGGCGGTTTCTCTCAAAAATCAACTGAGGAAAAGGTTTATAATTGAAGAAAGTGAAATAATAGCGCAAGCATCGATTTTAGATCCAAGATTTAAGAAGTATGGTTTTATGAGTGATAATAAATTTAAAAATGCTTTTTCGATATTAAGATCACGTTTAGGAAATATTAGTTTACCATCCAATCAAAAAGACAATGCTGAACAAACTCCTTCCACATCTACATCAACTCCGTCTCCTCCAGTATCTCTGTTGTGGAAAGTCTACGAAAAAAAAGTAGAACAATTCAAAGCCACTCAGTCATCAACAGCATTTGGAATAATAGAACTAGACAAATATATGCAGGAGCCGTTAATAGATCGGCATGAAGATCCTTTAAAATGGTGGCATGAGCGTAAAAATATATATCCTCACCTATATACATTTGTCATTAAGCGACTCTGTGTGACTGCAACAAGTGTTCCTTGTGAAAGGATATTTTCAGAAGCTGGCCAAACTATTACTTTAAAAAGAAACCGCTTGGATACAAAAAAAGCATCACAACTAATATTCCTGCATAATAATTTATAAGAGACTTATTTGTGCAGATGACTAAAATTGTGTACAGCATTTTTTATGTATATTAATATGAGAAGTTGTATTAATTAAATAATATTAAATAATAAGTTAAAAATCTTTTCTAAGTTATGAAATATAATCATTATTATTATTATGAAAGTGATAGGTACTTACAACATTTACTTGATCAGCATTTATAGTCTAGTATCCACAGTTTAATTTTTCTTTGTGTTTTAGTATTCAGTGTATAGTTATTATAGTAACACAGCGTTGACTAACTAATTAAGTGCAATCCCCAGATATATATATATATATATATATAATAACAATTATAATAATAAATAATCCTTATTATTTATATATTGTATGTAAGAACTAAGAACAGGCGTTTTTTATGTTCTTATTTTGTGACGACGGTATTCTGTATTTAACTCTTTTCCAATTTTTTTCCACAGAGTTGTTCCAAATACCTACCTTTTGGTTTTGGTATTTGAAATTTGATCAGTAAGTTCAATTTATGATGCAAAAAAACCCTAAGAAAAGATTTATACATATTATATATACAAATATTACAAATTGAAAATCGTTGTAAAATTATTACTTGGTATATTTTAAGCGTTAACTATAATATGTATACAAATATACATTATATACGGCTAGAATCACAGGTAACGATTTTCAATAATATCAAGTATCAACAGATAACAGAAATCTAAAGGTAGGTATAATATTATTATATTTTATATCTGATTGTGAACAAGATATCTTATCTAGTTCATGTACATTATCACCATATTCCGAACCACGAACTAAAATGATATATTTTAGTTCGTGAGTGTGGTGACCACTACTGTAGTTCAAATTCAAAAGACGTTCACGAACTATATTATTAACAACATTAACTCAATGCTACCAATTTTTTTTTTTGAACTATGAACTGTTAAGTTACAGGTACTGAAACAGTTCAGAATAGTTCATCAAGTGAATAGTTCAAATGAACTATTCGTTCACGAACTTAACATCTCTAGTACTTAGCTGACGAAAGCACCAGGTGAACAATGCCGGTATGCCGCGTAACGTATACGCGCGCGTGGTTTTTGATTTTTCTGGCAGTGTTCCGGAGGGAGTCGAAGGACTTAACATACATATTCGGAAAGCCAGGAAAATTTACTACGCGACGAAATAAAATCCAAGAACTCCCGGGCTTCATAAGTAACCGTACTTAGCTGACGAAAGCGCCAGGTGAACAATGCCGGTATGCCGTGTAATGTATACGCGCGCGTGGTTTTTGATTTTTCCGGCAGTGTTCCGGAAGGAGTCGAAGGACTTAACATACATGTTCGGAAAGCCAGGAAAATTTACTACGCGACGAAATAAAATCCAAGAACTCCCGGGCTTCATAAGTAACCGTACTTAGCTGACGAAAGCGCCAGGTGAACAATGCCGGTATAACGCATAATGTATACGCGGGCGTAACGTATACATGCGCGCGCGTGGTTTTTGATTTTTCCGGCAGTGTTCCGGAAGGAGTCGAAGGACTTAACATACATATTCGGAAAGCCAGGAAAATTTACTACCCGACGAAATAAAATCCAAGAACTCCCGGGCTTCATAAGTAACCGTACTTAGCTGACGAAAGCGCCAGGTGAACAATGCCGGTATGCCGCGTAACGTATTTTATTTTTTTTTCATTATTTTATTCAACAGAATCTGAAACGGATATAGATGATCACTTAAGCTCAATAAGACACAACACATGCGCTTGGCCAGACATGGAAATACACTGGCAAGCTACAATAAAATATAGATTAAATCATATTCAAACTTGTGAAAGTACAAAATCTATTATGGATTCTTGGCCAAATTATAAAATGCCACTCGGTTACAAACTGGTACATAATATTCATTCATAAAGCATTATTTATTTAGATCTGCGTTTTATATTTATTTCTGTTTATTTTTGTTTTAGATTGATATAGATTTCAAGTTTAAGTTCTCTCAATGCGAAATTATGTTGACAAACCATGATAAAATATTTGATAAATTATTAAGCTTAATTAAAATAAAAGTTAAAGATCCGGCTTCACAAAAAGTGTTAACTGAAATGAAAAATACTGATATTGATGAAAGTGAGTATATGAATCTCTGATAAAATGTATTGTACCTAACTTAAAATAATACCGAACAATAAAATGTTAGTAGATATGTGTTATGTTTAAGTAGTGAACTTGGTGTGAATTTGTAAATTTTTTAATAATATTGTGTAACTTACTTTGTAATGGGGTGATGTATATTTTATGTTGATTCAAACCAATAACAATCTGTTAGATATAAAAGTTAACTTACAGTGCTAAAATTGTGTCTTGGACCTTGGTCTATTCTTCCATAATTTTGTGCACCTATACCTATTATCATTAAAAAAAGTTTAATTTACAAATTAATTTTTCTTAATGATACCTAATAGGAGCACAAAATGTAGTAAGGAATATTAATTTCCTTCAAATAAATATCATGGTATAGTTTTATTGTGCTGATACTATACATTTATTTTGCAGATGGGGGCAATGCTTGTATTTTCTATCTTCTGCATTCGGTACTGGTTCCTACATCCAAAATTATGAAAAAAGAAAACAACAAACGTTCACTCATCAAATATTCCATCAAGGATTCACAATCTTCTTTTATAATTTTTGCTCATACTGTAGAAGAAATTGAAGAAATAATTAGTTCTCTGAAAGAAAAGGGGGATCCCATACAGCCATTTGTAATGGTAGTGGGTACTATTAAACCTAAAGAAATTTTGGTTTTTTTTTAATTATGCAAAATTTTAAGTGTACTCTGTTGTTAGAGCAGTGTATATTTGTTTCAAAATTATTCATCTATTTCATTTAAAATATCCATTACAATGTTTGGCATTTTTTTCAAAAAATGTTATACAAGTTGGAAACCCCATATGATACTGTGTTCCCTCAAGTTTCAAAAATTATATCTGAATTAAATTAGAAATTAATGAACCGTATATTTTAAATAATAGTATGTATAATTTTAGTATTATATAGCAAACATTTAAAACATTTATTAAAATTTTTATTTTCCTTTATAACCATTCAAAGTTGGAATTTGTGAATAAAACATTTTTTTTTTTATGATTACTAATATTAATATTTTATTATTATATTGATGAAAATATAGATATGTTGCAATATAAGTTGAATATATTATTTATTATTTATTTTAAATACACCATTAAGAAGTGCTTCTAAAACTATGACTTGACTAGTTTAAAATTTAAAATGTTTCATTTTTATGTTGAAATTATTTAAATTATTGCTGGTAAATAATATATTGGTCCAGTATATTGCGAAAGGCTTTGTAATTGGTTGGTCCTCACAATAATGTTTATGTACTTGATTTTTCATAAAATTTGGTCATCTCCCTGACATTGTCGTGCACAAGTGACGTGCATTATTATTTATTATTTTGATATTAGTTAGAATATTCTATTTAAGTGATATTATCCTCAGTTATAACCATACATAATGTAGTATATTAATTATTACAAGTTATGCATAACTAATATCTTAATGAACCTTAATGTTATACATTTTATAACTTATAAAATAATTTATCTCACCAACTTCTCATATAAACATTTAGCTGTGTCATATTCCTTAGTAATTAAAAATGAACAATTACGCAAATTGCAACCTTAAAATCAAACTATAGATTAGTCAATAGACATACTCTTATTCACAAAGTTGCATATAAATCTCAATTCAAAAACCAATAATTGAATATTTTTAATGGCAAGCGGAAAACAAAAACATCCATATATAATTTATATTTTTTTTATTTTATTTATGGGTTGTTGCACATTTTTTTTTTTTTGTATGCCCCAGTTTTTGTTGATGCTGTTGTGCTGTTGATGTTGTTTTTGCTGTTGCTGTTGTTGTTGCTGTTGTTGTTGCTGTTGGTGTAGCTGTTGCTGTTGTAGTTGCTCTTGACGCTTTTGCTGCAGCTGCAGCTGCAGCAGCAGCAGCAGCAGATTGAGCCTTTAGGCTTTCAACCAAAGTTACTGCTGCTGCTACTGCAGCTTCAGCCTCCGTGGCAGCAAAAGCAGCCCTAGCAGCCTTTGTGGCTGCTCCTTCCGCCGCCGTCTTGTAGCAGGAGACAGCCACATGGCCTTGCCAGCCACAATTATTGCAACCTAGGAAATCAAAAAAATTAATATATGTGAAATAACAGTGAAATTGATTATTGTATAAGTAAAATGTTAAATGTTAGTAACTCTTTTAAGATTCTTAAAAAAAACACACTTTGGCTATTACAAGAACAAAATATAGTCAGACTATACTAATACTAATAATTCTCTTTCTTTATATTATAATATAGTATAAGTATAGACTCAAAAAATTGACCTATAGTAGGTACCTATAATAAATTCCAAATTAATCATATCACAATATCCATTAGGTACCTACTTATATAACGCGTTATACATCAACAACAAACCATGATAATATCATAGATATATTATAATAGTACACTTTAGAAGTTTCAATTAGCCACGTATAATATTATGCAATCACAACAAAATAACTAAAATAGTTATTCTAGGTTTTCTAATATGTCATTTCGTCCAAATTTGAACTTAAAATGACTATAGAAGGAGCTTTTGCACTACATTTTTAAGCTTCTTTAACAAACAAATAAAATGTTATTGATATTTTTAGAAAAAAAAAACTAAAAAATAATGGAAAATGAAAATATCCCTAAACAATTCAAAATATTTTGAAAATGTTATCGTGTATAGAAAATGCAAATATAAACAACCAGTGAAGATGTCATGTATCTACGGTAATTTGTTTTGAAGTTACATCAAAAATCAAATTCAATTTTGACCTCTCCAATGCACCAACGATATTCACTTTCCAATCGAACAAAATACTGAAATTAAAAATCGAAACATTATTTCGACTACTTATCGTGTGCAAAGACACAAAAAAAAACACACATAATTGTAAAATCAATACATTCATCGTTCCACTCGGAATCTAAAAAAAAAACTGAAACAACACATTCGGGTGTGCCGTCATCTTAAAATATTGAAATTTCATGAAGTTAGGGTGAAGACCTTCTCTGACGACTGACATGGATATCTTACTAAATATTATCTCTCTGAAATTTAATTAAATAATAAATGTACTTACGCTGACGTCCACCACGACCACGTCCACATCGACCTCGTCCACCACGACCACGTCCACCACGACCAATGCCACGTTCAGTGGTGCCGCCGTTGCCGCCGCCACGACCGCGGCCGCCACGACCACGACCACGACCACCGCGATCACCAAGTTGAACGGTGCCGACGTCCCACGGCCTATCGGTGCCGACGTTCCACGGCCTGCCGTTCCCTGTAAATCTGTCGCCACCTCCACCACCACCGCCGCCGGCATTAAAATACAGATTTATAGACATCTATATTGTAGGTACATTCAATTAATATAGGTAGGTATAAAGTTCAAATGAAGTTTTAAGATTATATGCCATGTTGTATAAAAATATGGGAGTAGACCGTTTTGGGCGAGTTAACCCAAATTATAGTCCGTTTGGGCGAATAGATATATATCGTTTGGGCGAGGGTTTATTGATTATTCTACCAAAACTACCGTTTGAAGCTTTGTGCAAATAAGGTTTAAATAGGTTTATAAGTTAATTAATTATATATTGTATAGTAATGTACATAATTTAATAATTATTCATAATATGGTATAGGCAGATATTATATAGTATGTATATTACTATAATATAGTTCTCTACAGTAGAAAAATAATAATTAAATAACACGTCATATAATATTATAATAAGGTTTGAATTGGTTTATCAGTAAATTAATTAATATTATATTGTATATTAAAATACGATTTTTAGTTTGACACTTTAACAACATATACGCACAAAGTACTACATGAAAGTATATAATTTTTCACAAGACACAACACATCACATAATAGCACACTGAAGTGTTATTACTTATTAGTTATAAATAATAATAATGAATAATGATTAATGATTAATGGCAACGATATCATCCGTATCTAGGTTTTTACCTCAAGAAGGTAAATATTTTTTACCCGCCCAAACAGTACAAATAATACTCGCCTAAACGGACTATTAATTTTTCGGTAAAAATTATTATCTTCGCCCAAACGAACACCGCCCAAAAATATAATTCGGCAATAAATAGCCACTCTCATTCACCATTCATAAATGGTACAGAATTGTTCTTAATATTATGTTTTATAAAATTAATAAATTAGGGTTGCACTACAATAATAAATAATAATGACTGTAATCTGTAAATTGTGCTAAAATAAAAGGACACAATTATGAAAATATGTTTAAAATAAATCAAATATTAATAAAGATGCATAAAGACGTGTCCGTAATCCGTTTATATTATAGTATAAATAAATACAACCACTGAACCACGGTTATTTATAGTTTATCCAACAATATAGGTACTGCTCTAGCGTGAGAGTCCAGACGAAAATCGTATAATAAGATTTATAATTAATTAAGGAAATCGGGAATTATATGTTACATTAGATCAATAAAATGGTGTTGTTGCCCGAGTAATTTTTTTAATTAATATAATATTTTAATTGTTATTATTATTACTATTGTACATATTATATATTAATTCAACATGTGATTTAAAAATTGATGGTCAAATATTGTAATTGTAATGACAGCATGTGTCATAAAATATACATGGTTTCTAGTATAAGATATCTGGGCTTAATTTTTGATAATAATATGAGATAGAATTTGCATGTCAAGAATATTGTAATGCCCATGCGTACATTATCGTTTATTTTTTTTAAATTAAGGAATTTCCTGCCTGTGAAAGTTCTGCGTATAATTTATTTATCATTATTCCATGCAATATTTCAGTATGGTTTGTTGGAATGGGGAGATTTGAATGAAAACGCAGTTAGACCACTAATTTTATTCCAAAGAAAAACTGTCAGAATCTGTTTAGGTAGAAATAATTTAATAGGTTCAACTGGTGAAAATTTTAAGCTGTTAAATGTGTTACCAGTCGAGAGTGTATATAAAAAGGTATCTATTATATATATAATAAAAAAATATGAACATTTATTTGTTGTGGAAAAGATAAGAAAAAAGACTGATGGCTTTTGATGTCAGAGTATTTTATTGCAAAAAATCTTTTGGTCAAAAATTCGTCGATTATTTAGGTCCTAATTATTTTAATTCAATGCCTTTACATATAAAAAAAATCATTTACTACTCAATTGGGAATTTTAGTATTAAGTGCATCAAAAAACAACTTAACTCGTGGTTATTTTCACTAATAGTTTAAAAAAAAAAATAAATAATAACATTTTTGAATATTATAATAATTAAAATATGGATTAAGTGAATGTTACTTATGAAATTTATTATGTTACTCTATCTTTTTATTTATGTTAATTTGAAATTAGGTTTATTTGTGTGTAATTTTGTTTATTATATTATGTAATGTAACTGTCTACCACCAACACAAGCATTACGCTTAAAGGAGGCAGATGTAAGTAATATGTATAATATACTGTTAACCTAATTTTAAATCTTAAAAATTATTAATAGTCTTAAATTAGGTAGGTAGGTATCTATATCTACCCGACTACCTAGTTAAAATCAAAGGTTAACCTATAGTCTATATAATTTATTTATTTTTAAGTTAAATTATTTCATATTACTGACTTAGGAATTTTGAAAATGAACAGCTCCAATATTATTAAAATACTCTTTGAATTTATCACGTATTGCATACGCTACAGTTTTAGAGCGATTGTTTCGTCTTGATATTTCAATTTCTGTATTGGTTTGATGAATATTTACAAATAGCGTATCATCAACCCCTTCCTGATCGATAATTATGTTATGTAATAAACAGATACATTTAATTATTGTGTCTACGTGATCTTCATTTATTTGGAGTTCCGTTTTTAGACACCTCCACTTTGATACTAATACACCAAATGTACATTCTATCATACGTCTGGCTCGACTAAGACGATAGTTGAAAACTTCTTTTTCTGGATCCAAATTTGAGGTCCATGGATATGGACGCATCAAATATTCTTTTAGTGGATATCCTTGATCTCCCAATAAAACAAAAGGTATTGGAATATTTGTATTTGGAAGTGGTCTGTTGGGTGGTACATTAAAGGAATTTGTTTCTAGGTATTTATATATATTAGACTCAGCAAATACACCACTATCACTCTGTTTTCCATATGCTCCTATATCCACTGTAATAAATTTATATTTTGCATCACACACTCCTTGCAAATGTACCGAAAAATAATTTTTATAATTATAAAACATTGAACCAGTTTTTTTGGGACATTTTATGCGGATGTGTTTACCGTCAATGCACCCGATGCAATTAGGGAAATTCCACAGTGTTTCGAAATCGTGAGCAATCTGGTAAAACATTTCTTTTGTTGGAAAAGGTATATGTATTTGTCCAAACACATTCCATATAGTGTTACATGTTTCATAAATTATTCCACTGATCGTGTTATGTGCCATACGAAATGAAAAAGCCAATGATCTATAAGGAGTTCCCGTTGATAGAAACCTAAAACATAATTTAAATGTGTAAGTTGGTAATCTAAACCTAACTATATACTTTAAAAAGCACCTAATCATACAAAAATCATGTAATCATATTAAACACTATACAGGATGTAACAGGAAGACCTGACAGATGAAATTATATTTATTCAAATCAATAATTAGAATTTTTTTTATATATAATTTATAGTCACCTGCGTTACACGAATAATAAAAAAATATTCTATTTAATAAAAATAAAAAGTTTAAATTTGATTTAAATTTTTCTGGAAAAATTCGAAATGGCCAATTTGTGAATTTGATTATAAGAACAATTTTGATGATAAAAACATTTATCGAAGTCAAGTACATAATTTAATTTTTAGATTTTTTTACAATATCGATATTTTTTTGAGTAGGTAAATTAATTTAGAAAGTAATAACTTTTTCAAAATATTATTTTTGGGAATTTGCTGATAAAAGTATATTTCTTATATTACGTATTTATTACCTAATCATATAATTTTCACAATTTTTGTCATACGTTAAAGTAGCATCTTTTTTTTTTGTGGCTTTCTGTTACACCTATATGTATAGTAGTTGTACCTATAGATTACAGAGTGTAACAGAAAGAAATGATAAATAAAATAACTTTAATTCTAATACATTTAAAAAAAAAGTGTCTATATAATTTAAATACGCTTACTAATTTACACGTATAGTACAACATTTTTAATTTTAATTTTTGAATACAGAAAACAATAAAAATTAAATCAGATGTAAATTCTTTTTTTAAAAGTTCAAAAAAGCCAATTTTAAATTTTGAATGGAGCGATGTATATAATATATTGATTTTTTTCCTTGGATTTTCTATTTTAGTATCGTTTCTGTTGAGAAAGAGAATTTAGTTATAGTAGGTACATTAGGAAGGTCAAAATTTGTCAAAATGACAAAATTAAATTGCAAATTTTGTTGAGTTAGAAATTTTTATATCTAAGATTTGAAAATTTAATACAAAATTCTTAACAAGTTTAAAATGATAATATAAACATTCAGTCAAAATGTTATGTATCTACAGTTATTCATTTTTGAATTACAACAAAATAAAGAAATATCTACATGAAAAATCGAGTGAATGAATATCCAATGTTGTAGAAATATTAACTTCAAAAGCTCATACAAATTTAATTTGACTTTCCGGTAGATATTTTTTATTTGATAAAGGTAGTAAAACTTATGAAGAATCTTGTATTAGGTACATTTTACAAATAAAATTTTATTGACATTTGTAAAAAAAAAAACTTAAAAAATTGGAAACTGAAAATGTTTGTAAACAGCGAAATCCCGTTTTTTCGTAATTTTTCGGTGGTTTTTCCCGTGGCGTTAAATAACTGTTAAGTAAATCGAAAAATTGCATCTTTAAAATGCCACCTTATCCAATTTTATAAAAGATAAGATACTAAATGTGGAAATCGAAGCACTCCTTCTGGTAAAAATTTTGTTTACAGGATATAAAAAAAAAATAGAAAAACCCACATCATCATTGTAAAATCAATACATTCATCGCTCTGCTTAGAATCTAAAACTATGGTTTTGTATATTTTTTAGATTTTTGGTTACAGAATTAACTACATTTTTAAAAATCATAGTAACAACATATTTCTTAGATAAATGTTTACATAATTTTTACAATTTTATTTTATATAATTTAATTATTTTATAATTTAGGTGATCTATTAAAAACCAAATGGCAAAATTTAAGAGATACCTATAAAAAAGAATTAAAAAAGAACAAAAAACCAACAGGTTCTGGGTCTGGAGGAAACTCATCAAAGTGGAGATTTTATGAAGCATTGTCTTTCTTAAAAGATATTGAAACACCGAGACAAATGATAGGTAATATCCCCACACCAATGTCGATGAATGAATTGGAAAGCGATTTAGAAAACACTAGGGAAATTAATTCACCAGAAAGTGACAGTATTGACGTCGTAAACGAAAACTTTAATACATCGGAAAAATTACACGAAACAACTATAGGTATGGATTCTTCATCATATGAGCAATTACCAACGAAAAAAAAAAAAAACTAATAAACATGATGCAATTAGTGATTTGCTTAATATCGAAAGACAAAAACTACATCATTTTAGTAAAATAAATGAAAATTCGCAAAAAAAAAAAACAATCATTGAAGACGAAAGTTTCCATTTTATGGTAAGTTTGGTGCCTTACTTACAAGAACTTCCAGATAATAGAAAATTAATAGTTAGACATAAGTTGCAACAACTGTTTTTGGAAGAGCAAGATAGATGTGACAGCAATAGATTAAATCAAAATGATTTAAATATGAGATATTTACAGCCACCACGTCCTGAAGATTCAAGCCAAGCATGTTCTAATATACATAATGATTCTAACCAATTCATTGCAAGTTTTATTCAAGAACCAAATCAAACTTTTGCTACAGCTAGTTCAACATATTATTAAGTATTCATATTTATTGATATATTTTAATGTTTTATATTATTTTATAATTTATCTTTTGAAGTAAGTAAATGGTTTTTTTTTTTATTTTTAAAGTAGGTAGGTACTAGGTTTTTATAATCAAATATTATCAAATATTATCACATATTATATAATATAAAATATTACTCCCTTTATAAACATTTACAATACAATATGATATCCTTCTTACCTTAATGTAACTACTAGTCTTTCTTCAGGTGTAATACAAATTCGGAAGTTTGAATATTTTTGGAGCTGGAAACGAATTTTCTCAAGAATATAGAAAAAAGTTTTAGGTGTCATTCTCATATATTCATAAAATTTTACTGGTTGCTCGAGGAGTTTAGGGAAAAGAGTATGGAATTCACCAAATCTTTCCCTATCTTCATAAATTTTATTCACCCAAACTTTTTTTTCTTCTTCGTGTAACAGTAAGTACTTTAAAATAGGGCTTGTTTCTAACAAGTAAATGTGGTCACACACGTCCATCCTGACAAAAATGCAAACCACAACTGAAATTTGAACGTCTATGATGCATAGGTATTTAATAATTATACGTTTTCCGGATCCATTCGTATTCAATGTGACCGCCGAATTTTGATCCGAAAATTTGGAAGATTTCGGACGAATATAGTTCGGCCGAAATCGGATATAGTCTGACCGTTACCTTATATTATGAACCGTTCGGATAGACCGGAGAAAAGTGAGTGATGGACGATTGTCGCTAGTCGGCAGTCGCCACCAAGAGTTAGACCGTAGGCCGGTTAGTAGCCGTTGCCTCCCACACAGCCCCACCAATCACATACATCATGTAGGTAGTTTTGAAGAAAATTAGATAACCGGGATAACCGGTGCGTTTTTTCCCAACAATTGTCTTGTCGATCTCCTTACTGTGTGGTTTTACCCGCTCTGTGTAATCCCGGCTTTATGTGCACAGAAACGAATGTAAACATAAATTCCATTATAAAGCTGGTTGCGTGTTTTGACTTATTTTAGTTTTTACAATGTACAAAATGTGCACAGTGATTGTGTTGGGATAACCGCCCGACTGTTTGGCCCTCGAAATTGATTTATTTCGAAATGCAAATAGTTAGGTACTATATTATTTCCATAATATTCTGAATATCTGAAAAGGTGTTTGTTAAAATTTCGTTTCATTTGAATTTTCATTTTGGTCATCGGCTTGATATAGATACAAAACACAAAAGTTTGAATCTTTATTTGCGCCTTTATGATGGCGATTATATTCAAATATTCAATAACGTATATTTGGACAAAGACGATTTCAAACTTTGTCGATTCAACACCATGTAAACTAAAACGTGTGTCGTGTATTACCAATGTTATTTTTTACAATGCATCTCGTTTAAAAAATATGTGATTCAAAAAAATTATGAATCCGTGCAGTATTTTTCAAACTTCTGCAACGCGTCCCGGTTACTGGGCAGTGGGCACAATGCCCGTTTTTCGAGTGTAAAGTTGGAATAGTTTAACATTAACCGGGCATTGTATAAAGACATAAAGTGCCCATTTAGATTTGGGCACTGTAGGTCAAATATTGAATATATTAAACATTAAAGCTTAAGCCAGAATTAAGAGGACGTCATCACAGTGCCATTTGTTGTCTCTGTCTTACAAGTGCGTAACATAGCAAATTTTACTCTCAGCAGAACACGTTCATCTCCCCGTTAGTTTAAAAAATAGAGCGAATTTACCTCTTTTAAAGTTTTAAGGTAAAATTATTACCCAGACAATGACCTAGGCTTTTTATTATAATTTAATTTTAAAGCGAGTTATGTGTAATTAAAAAGGTATAACGTTCTCTGACGGCTGACTTTTGCAAAACATGTGGACACGGTTGCCAAGAAAGCCTCACGCTCAGCACTCGCTTTAGCTAGGCTTATGCCCAACATAAGCGGTCCAAGCCAATGGAAGAGGAGACTTCTCTGTTCGGTGGTAGAAAGCCAGCTGTTGTATGCCGCTCCTGTGTGGATTAACCCTGTATCAGCCTCCGCTAGGACCAGGGCTAATCTTATACGACCGCAGAGGTCTGCTGCTCTAAGGGTAATCCGGGCTTACCGGACGGTGTCAGACGAGGCTTCGCTGTTGTTAGCCGCCATGCCTCCAGTTGATCTCTTAGGGGAAGAGAGACTAAGAATTAGGGTCCGAACGCACGCTCTAGCACTCCCCGGGGATCCACCCCCCCCCCTTTCAAAGGTTGCTATCAAGAGAGAAGAAAGGAGGATAACGGTCGCTCAGTGGCAAGTTAGATGGTCTTCCACAACTAAGGCATCGTGGACACGGCTAGCGATCCCGGACATCAGTAGGTGGCTGGGGAGAACGGTCCCGGAGGTGCCTCTGTCGTATCACATGACCCAGGCACTGACGGGCCACGGTTGCTTCCAGTATTACCTACACCGGATGGGTAGGGCTGACAGCGCGGGCTGCCATCACTGCAACAGTGACTCAGACACCGTTAACCACACCCTTTTTGAGTGCCAGTACTGGAGCAGTCTAAGGGAGGATCTTGAAGGGCGTCTAGGCCACCCCCAGCTGTTGAGGACATGTCGGCCATTCTCTGCGGCCCTGTCTTCGAGGACTTGCCGTTGGATCACTCAGTGAGGGCCGATGTTCTCTACAACGCGGAGGAGACGTTCAGGATCTTCTACAAGATGGTTGAAGAGATCCTGACTCTCAAAGAAGAGGCAGAGAGGGCCAGACAGGCGGATGAAGCCTAGCGGACAGGCTATGAAGGAGGGCCGCTGACAGAGGGGCAATCCAGAACGGGATGTCAAGGGCGGCGGACTCTAGTCGGCCCGAGAAACCGGCTTGGCGGCTCAATAAAGATTGATAACAATTCTTTGTAATTATTCATTATTTTTAGTGCATAATAAACGATGGCGATGCTGTCGAAGTAATGCGCAAGCAGTCCCGGCAGCGTCGTCGATAACAAGAAAAAAAAAAAAGATGGGTATCTCGTAACTCGTAAGTCGTGATATCAAACGAATAAAATTTGTAAGAATATAGTTTTGTAGTGTTATTGTTACGTACAAATACTTAGTTCACAAATACTAATTTAGATTTCCAACAAAACTTAAAATTATATACAAATAAAGAAAGTTCGTATGGAAATAATATAATTAATATATATAAATATTTTTTTATTTTTTATTAATTCTTCAAGATTATATTTTATTATACATTTTTTTTTATTAAATTATTGAAAACTATACAATATCGGATATACAATACAAGATATTATATTATTAAGGTCTATAATATGAATGTACGTTTTCACCGCAGCGTCTGTACGCGGCGTCCAGCATCACTACCGGTCTGGAGTCTGGACGTAAGTCGGCCGTCGGCGTCTGACGCGGCCGTGCGGTTCCACTGTTTGACTCAGCAGGGAAACCGTTGCAATATTGTAAATGTGTAATAACTCGCCCGGGGCCCCTCCGTTTTATTTTGAGGGTAATGGGTATCGTACATTATTTTATTTGCTTAGCGTGTGCCTCGTCTATATAGGGAGTAAGGACCCCGTGAAGTATTTAGGTACCGATATGTTTTCATTACAGGGCACAGATGGTTGCCAGATAGCAGGGCACTATAATAGTACAATAAAATTAGTAATAAGTATAGGAAGTTTTTTTGGATTAATTGCGGCACTGCAAAGTTAAGTTAGGTTTTATATTTTTCCTTAAAAACAATGGGCTCAGACGAGGCCATGAGGGCCCCGCTCATCCGAGTATCCGATCTTGCAGCGGATCCGCTGTTGGATTCAGTGATCATGAAAATGTTGCATGCACTCAGCTACAATATTACTCACAACCACATGCAAATGGTTGAACAAATATATTTTGAACGTTAATTAGTATCTATAATTAATATTTAATTACAAAATATACGTGTATTATATTATATTATATAATAATATTTTGTTTTAAATTACGATAATATATTATGTATAATTCAAATTAACTAAATTAACAACTTCACAAATAGGTATAGCATATAAAAATATTTTGAATGATCGATACGTCAATTAATAATACAGTTAAAAACATAGTATACAAAAATATTATACAAAATATAGGTAATAATAATAATAATTATCAGACAATAATTTATTGAATGTAGGCAAGAGGCACCTACTTATAGTAAAAAGACTTAGAATGTTTTAATTTTTTTTTTATATGTTAATTTATATTATTATTATTACCTATATTTGTATACTATGTTTTAACTGTATTATTTGACGTATAAACAAAATATTATTTATAATATATAATTTTTTAAACTACATAATATACGTATTTGTAATTAAATATTAATTATAGATACTAATTAAAGTTTAAAAAATATTTGTTCAACCATTTGCATGTGGTTGTGAGTAATATTGTATTCTGGGGATTTTTTTTCCGGGATTCGTATTACCAAGCACTCGCCGATGAGTTGTTTTATGTTTAATCGTATGATTCGTACATACATACAATTAATACATAAAAATATACTAAGTATATGATCTAAGGAGTGAATTGAGTATTGACCTATTATCAAACTTAAATGTCAGAACATTATTATAATACATTTTTAAATATTGGTATATTATGCGCAGTGGCGGCTTGTGGGGTTCATTGAAGGTGGGGCACAAATATTTCCTTCTTTTTCCACTATGACAACTTTGAACTTACTTTAAAAATAAATATTAAATATAATTATTATGCCGTTATAATATGTAATACAATATAATTAATTATTATCATGTTTTCAATATTTAAATTTTGTTCCACGGACGATAATAACAATACGAAGGCGATAAGACCGACAAAATCTTGTAAATCGTAATAAAAATAGAATTCGGGCACAATCGGATTGTGCCCGGCAATGCCGTATTAATTCGTGTCGATAAGTGGGGAAATCTAGTACTGTTGATCGGATCATCGGGGCACAACTTCGTTATATATACAGATTTAAATGATACATTGTAATTTCTAAATAGTAATATACAAAAAGATATAAATTAAATTACTTACATCTAATGGTTAAGTGGCACAGAAGTTTATAGTAATTATAATTATATTAATAATAATTTATTCAAACGAATAAACCGGGTTATTATATATATTATTATATTAATAATTATGTAGAATTTGAAAGCTATTAACTCCTTCAATAAAATCAATGTTAGATTTAATAATAATAGAGTATTGATATAGACCAATGTTTCTCAACATATGGTACTAGTGGTACTTAAAAAGCTCATAGATAGTGCGTGAAGAAAATCTCTCTTTATGAAAAAATGGAATGGATTAATATTATTTGGTTTATTTGATATTAATAATAATATGAATAATAGTTGTACATAACATTTTATTTTATTTTTGTGCATTAAATGCTTATATTATTATTATAATTTATTGTAGTTCCAAATAAAATAAATTCCTATACATGGTAAAATAGCGTATATACTTTTGATAAAAAAAAAGGTTATTTGGTTAAGTGGAACATGAACATTTTTAAGCTATGTATGCGTGGTACTTTGATATAAAAAGGTTAAGAACTGCTGATGTAGACCGACCATATAATTTGTAAATTTGTAATTTTAATATAAAAACATAATAATATATATTATGAAACTCATCAAATAAATATTATTATTTATAATATTAAAATTACAATATGCATTATATTATAATTTATATAATATACTACTATAATTTTTAACTTACCTTCAGGAGGCATTGAAAAAGAAGCATTTTGTTTTTGTTTGTTGTTTTTCATGTTAGAAGATGTAGAAACTGAGACTGTATCATCTATATGAATTACATAATATATGTATAATATAATATACGATTAATAATATATATATTATTTTTTATTTATAAGAATAATAAATACTAAATATTATGAATTGAGTTAGGATGTTGATGACTTTTGCATTTTTTTTCCTTTTATTCTGTACAATGCTATCCTAGCTAAAAATTTGTTTCATGCTCCCTTGATGCAGAATATTCTAATTTTATTTTGCATTTTTTTCATTTTTAGCTATAAATGCATTTTTTTTGTTTTTTTATGTCATTTTTCAGCATTTTTAAGTCTTTTTCATCTTTTAGGGCATTTTTTGTACTTTTTATACAATGTGGGGCATTTTTCACAAATTATAGATTTTAGGGCAAATGTTACACCCAAGTTTGGAAACAAATTTAATTTATTTAAAATCTAACTTTGGATTTGGCCTATTAGTAAAAAATAATTTTAATATTATTATTGTGGGGTTTTTGTTGTGATTACAAATATTTATTAACTGATCGACGTCGTCGTCTTTTGTTCGATAACATCAGACACATATTAATTGTACAGTGCAACAATGCAATATGAATATTATTATAACATCAACATCCTAACACTAATAATGAAAATATGTTTAATATAATTTTTTTTTATTTATATTTTACTTTTTAATTTATTTTTAATATTGAAATTTATTTATAAATTATTTAAATGCTTCTACTACTACACCCATTATTATACCCATATCTCTAATAAAAATTATTATTTATAAATAAGTTTTTTCACTTACTTAATTAGTATTTTAGATAATTTTTAAGGTAATTTTTTGAAGTTTTTAGGGCATTTTTGTGTGTTTTTTAGGTCATCAACATCCTAACTCTAATTATAAACATAGAATTACAAATAAACTTGAACTTTATTGTAATATATTATTTTACCTGAATTAAAGCGTTTAGACGAAGGTTCAGATGAAAACAAAGTTCTTTTAACTGAATTGGTTTGTGGTGTACATTGGCTGGTAGATCCATGTGAGAACCTTTGCGTAGAATGTAGCGGACTGATATTTTCAACAATAATTTTCCCAATTGGTGAATTCATCATTGTAATGTTTAAATTATTTGGTGAACATTTATCAGGTGTTGTATGAACTGAGTACAAATATTTATAATTAGTATGGGTTACAAATTACAATCAACTAAACATAATTATGAAGATGATATTGTTATGTATAATATATTATGTTATATAATATATATTATATAAAAAAAAATAAATATATTTTTGATTTTTGAATTTATAATATTTTTTTACGTTAATAATTAGATCAATTATTCACTGAACAAAAATATTGAAATTATAAACATTTGTAATAAAACAAATAAATGTTTTATTGCTATCAGTTTTTTTAAAAACCAAATTTACAAATTGACTGTTTTGAATTTTTTCATTCAACTTAATAATGATCAATAATAATTTTTTTATTTTTCAGTATTAAAAAATAAAAATAAATAATCTTATATTATATACTAAGCACAATTGTCTATAAATTAAATATATTAATTCAACAATGTATTTAATTTTTCAGACTGTTATACGTATACCATGCATACTTGTATTTACCTGCAATTTTAGCAGGTTGACTACAACTGTACTCAGGATCTTTATCAGAATCGTAAATAAGACTATTTTCGCTTTCAGATCGAATTAGATTACAATTACTATTTTTCTTGGTTGAAAATTTCTCATTATCTATTAAATACAAATAATGAAATCATAAAATTATATCAAAATAGTAAAATATGAATAATGAATACATTTATAAAAACTGAATATTATAAGAGGTGTTCATCATATATTTATATATAATAATATTATTATAGATATTAGATATTAGACATGACATGATGACATGTATAATAGTTAAAAAACTAATAAAAATAACCACAGTTGCAGCTATAATAGTAACCTGCTTGGTAATTCTATATTTAGCTTACCTGATGTAATAAAATATAGGTTATAATAGGTCCATCTATTTAATTCATGGTTAATGTTCACTGAAACAATTTTAAAATAAGGGTAAAATAATGTATTACTTGTTTTTAAAGCTGGAGGACTTGGAATTCCTTCTAATTTATGATTGAATCTTGTATAACCATGATCTTCATTTGCTGAAGATAAATCAGTAAAATATTGAGCTTTTTTTGCTTTTACGCGTGCTTCTTCTAAACTTTCTAAAAATGTATTTGAATTTTAATGTCATTTAAGATAGGTATTAATGTTGAAATAAAATAATATGCTTGCCATAATTTCGACCAAGGATTCTAGCTGGATACCATTTAAAGTCTATTTCATTTGGTTGTGTTCTTCTTTCAATCATTTTTTTAGTTGAACTTTTTACTAACGGCCATGCACATGTTTTATGTATTTTTTTGTACCAAAAATTAGGAACAGATTCTACTGAATCATCCTGTAAAAAATGAACGACGTTCCACATCTAAACATAAAAGTAAGTTTAATTTAAACCACTAATTAAAAAAATTATTTTATCTACTCACAATTATTAGTTAGATATATAATATATATTATACATGTTTTTATTTCTTAGAATTTTTAATAAGTATATGTATGAATTTTTAAATTACATTTATATATAATATATAAATAAAATTATATACATTTATATATAAAATATATACAATAATAGACATTTTTATTTATGTATGGATTATAGGCATAGCTATTGATGATATACCATCATATATTAACATGACTTTTTTTTTTATTTCTGAAATATCCCAGATTTTTAAATCATGAGACAGTTTTTTAACGATAAAAATATCAAATATTGTTGAATCCATTGGTTTTTCATATAACATGGTTTTGTATTCAAATGTTTTTCCAATTAGTACAATGTTATTTTGGATATGTACAATATTCAAGCACTTGACAACTTCTTCATTTTTAGTTAAAATATAACTTTCTTTATCTACTGATATGTTTATTTTTATTTTACCAACATTTAACTGACAATATTGTATTCCTTTAATATCATCAATTAATGGCCCATTCCTATGTGGTCGAGAAAGCATTTTGTGTTGTTTTAGATTTTTTACTAAATGCGTATGTGGTTGGTTGTATAACTCAGTATATCTGTTGATTAGTTGTTCGAGAGGTTTATCATATTTTCTAACATTAGACTTCAACTCCTTCATATAATTCTCAAATGCAAATGCACTACTGTTATCAAGAGGTCCATAATATCTTTAATCATCTGTTAAATGTAGAAGTCCATGAATATTGTGTGATATATGTTCACGGCCATAAATTATTTGAAATGTGTTAACAAAGTAGTCTAAAAGTTCTTTCGCATACTCTAAGTGACATGCTCGGTTTGGACTAAGTAATATCAACATAGAAACATGCAAACACATAAAGTTTGTTAATACATCTTTATTGGTCATATTTTTTAGAACAATTGGTCCAATATAGAGCAAAAATAACCTAAGTTCAGTGGCCTTCCACCTACCAATATCTTGTAATTCCCTTGTTTTCCTTGGAAAATCTGATGGGATGAAAGATTTAATCTCTAATAATGACTTGGATAGTTTATGGACATCACAATTTGGTAAACGAACTTTTAAAGGTCCTTTATTTAACCAGAGTAAAATAAGTTTCCGTACAGCTCCCAGACAAACTAAATGCATATAGTCTAATGAAAATGTTTGGATCAA